>MU224677.1:1014564-1090454 GCA_018584345.1 Thuja plicata | reverse complement strand
TTACCCTGCAAACACTTATCTTCCACTTATATAATAATCATGTAATGACAACCACTCTATGGGGGGAAGAAAAGAAGAAACTATAGAAAGAAATAACGGAACAAAGAGAGGAAATTGCAGACTTGAAGGATCAGTTGACAAAACAGAAACAGAGAATGGACCGTGCTCTTAAACTAACTGACCAGGTCATTGCTTGTAGACCTCCACCCAAGGTCTATACTATCTGTCTCAAAGAACAATTCCTTCTATTCCAATTGATGATGACCCTCAAGGATATAAATGTAGAGTTCAAATCAGCCCAAGAATTCTATGGGTTTTACCAAACACTTCCATCTTGGCAACAAAACCTACTCTGTGAGTTATACGTGCATAATTTCATCATCCCCATAGAGACTGAATGGAATCCCCTACCTTACATCAGGGATATACACCTAAGGGCTCTAATGTCATGGATGCACAATGAAGCCAACTATGATAGGCAGTTGGGGAATTACAGAGATCTTGAGAAGATAGAACCCCTACCATTAAGAGCTGAAAGCAGTCACCCAGAAGTATTCCTGAGGGATTGGTTTAGACTGACATATGGGAATGTCAAGAAGGAAATCAGGGATAAAAATTTTAAACTCAGAGTAGAAGTTTATGCAGAATATGACAGCATGTCCTACTTTGTCTTCCAAAGAGCCCTAACTAGTGCAAAAAGTAGATGGGGAAGATTATCAGAGGTATTCAAAAGGTCAAAACCACATAGCCCCATTAACCTTGAAGCAGCTATTCACTGGGCACCAAAATACATAGCACTTGGTAGGCAAATTAGGCAGGAGCTCTGGTGTCCACTCACAATGCAGCCACCCATGCTCCTTTGGCCCTTGTATGATATCAATGCTACCAGACTTGATAGGATGCAGGAAGATCACAAAAGGGAAGTTTGGGAAAGAACAAGGGGATTCTACTACTCCTTTAAGAGCCAGAGGAGGGGAAGAACTAAAGTTGGTGACTACAGGTCAATTGCCAGAAGGTTCAATGCTTGAGGACAAGAATTTGATTAACCAAAGGGTAGATGATAAGGATAAATTATTGCCTTTGTTTTGTATAATTTTAATACTCTGTTCTAGTTTTTGTTGAAACATTCGAGAGCCTAGCTAGTCAAAACTTGTGATAAAAGTCTAGATAGAATTGTTAAACCATGGGTAGATGTTTTTGACATACTTTGCTAATATTATACATATAATGTAGTATTTCATAAAACCATCAGAATATATGTTCTAACATATGGATTTTTAATTTGATTAAGCTTGTTGCATGAATATTTCCACGTCATAACTAACTTGACAGGAGAGAAGCGGTTGGAGAGTGGTCGACAACATTCAAAGAAGATTGTTGGAGACCAACTATGGTGGAGTGATCATTAAAGCATCAGAAAAACATGACTGCTACAATGGAGCCATTATTCCAGGACACGGGGATGTAGTGCGCCTATATTCCCTCTGCACTTAGTACATTGAATTGGTCATCTGAGTTTCATTACCCACACCGCGGGCTGTTGTATTTCCATATTCTTCTCCGGCATGTTTTCAGAAAGATGGTTTTTCCTTTCTATTTTGTAATAATTTTCTATCCTCTATATATAGGGATTGGACTGATAGTTTGAAGTTAGATAGAAATCAGAGAAAAGGTTTTGGAAGAACACTGTTGTATTTTCACAACAATCTATTTCAAGTTCCATGTCTTGTTTTTATGTAATGAGTTTTTGAAACGTAATGAAATATTTCTTGGTTTATATTCTGTGTTCATAGTTTAGCAGAAACCAACCAAGGGGGCCCACTTGGGAGGTGGAATAGGTTAGAATAGAATAGATTTCATTTCCAGCATTTCTAGTATTTCAAATAGAAGTTACAATTTCTTCCTGTAGCATCGCAACTCGTAAGTGTTCCTATAGCATCTGCAAGAATAGTTATAATGGATGTTTTAGGTTGAAATCATAGGTTTCAGTAGAGTTGAAATTTCTAGCATTCATTTTGGTAAGAAGATAAATGTATTGTTTTCCTGCAGCACTAGTGTAGGTTTCTTTTATGCATTTTTACCTTCCTGCAGCATAAGCAGAATGACTCCTTAAGGAACCTAGTGCACATATCATGCCCACCATTTCAATTATATGTCCCTAGGTTGACTAGTTAAATGCACCTCATAACGGGAAAAATAGTCCTTAGATTGAATGAACCATTCCTAAGAAAGGCCTGGAGCATGATTATTATACACCTATTGTGAGGCGGTTCACCAAACATGGAGAATATGCTGCAGAGTGTCACTGGGTGTGAACTTATGTCCATAATGGATGGATTCTCTAGGTATAATCAGATTATGGTCAAAGAATCAGATCAGTTCAAGACTACTTTCACCACTCCATGGGGAACATATGTGTATGTGAGGATTCCTTTTGGTTTGATGAATGCTAGGGCTACTTTTCAAAGGACCATGGATGTTGCATTTTCAAACTTCCTGCAAAAGTTTCTTGAGGTCTATCAGGATGATCTCACAACTTATTCAAAAAAGGAAGAGCAACATTGTGAACACTTGGAAAAAAAAAATTGAAAGAGCCTTAGAATTTGGGATTTCTCTCAATCCCAAGAAGTGTATCTTTGGGGTGACAAAAGGTAAGTTATTAGGTCACATTGTTTCAAAAGAAGGGGTTAGAATTGACCCAGATAGGGTAGCTTCTATTGACAAAGTACCCATCCCAAGAAATGTCAAGGGAATTTAGTCATTCTTTGGACATGTAAATTTTATCAGAAAGTTTGTAACTAACTTTTCTGAAAATAGTAGACCAATTTCAAAAATGTTAAAGAAGGATGCTAAAATGGAATGGGATGGGCAGGCCACCAAGTCTTTTCAAGAGATTAAGAAAGCTATTAAGGATGCCCCTATTTTTAGAACTCATGAGTATTCAAATCCCTTGAATATTTTTTCATTTGCATCTTGTCACACTATTGCTGATGTGTTGTTACAGAAAAATGAAGAAGGGTTTGAGCAGCCTATTGCCTTTTTTAGCAAATCATTGCAGGCTGCAGAGCTCAAGTATGATATAACTGAGAATTAGGCCTATGCATTAGTAAAGGCTATGAAATCTTTTAGGTTTTATTTAATAGGTGTCATTGTAGTGGCTTATGTCCCTTCAGCATTAGTTAAGGACATCTTTACTCAACAAGAGGTGTCAAGAAAGAGATGCAGATGGATAAATAGGATTCAAGAGTTCAATATAGAAATCCAAATCACAAAGCTGGTTAGGGGGATGGGTTTAGCCAAACTAATGGCTAGTACATACTTGGATGCTAATCACATTAATACCTTGGAGGAAGAACAGAGACCTTTCATTTGTGGCCTTGACCATTGTGACTGGTACACTGACATTATTTATTATTTACATAGGATGAATTGTCCACAGGGAATGGATGAAAATAAGAAAAGAGCACTAAAATTGCAAGCCATCCATTTTTCCCTAATCAGAGATGAGTTGTGGTGGAGGAACCCTGAAGGAATTTTATTGAAATGTGTTGATAAGGAACAAGCAAGAAGGATCCTACAATAGATGCATAATAGAGTGTGTGGTGGCCATTACATGGCCAAAAATACTGCACATAAGATTTTGAGATTAGGTTTCTGGTGGCCAACTATTTTCAAAGATGCTTATCAACTGGTTAAAAAATGTGATGCTTGCCAGCATTTCTCTGGTAAGATAAAATCCTCAGGTAATGTACCCCTCACACTAGTAGAAGTTCAAGCCCCTTTTTAGCAATGGGGTATTGATTTTATAGGAGAGATATCTACAAAATCTAGTGGAGGACATTCATGGATTATTGTGGCTACAGACTACATTACTAAGTGGGTGGAAGCAATTCCCACTAAGAGAGCTACAAGTAAAGTGGTGATTTATTTTTTGTTGAAGAACATAATTACTAGATTTGGGTGCCCAGAGAAAATAGTCTTAGATAATGCCATGTGTTTTAAATCTGAGGAATATGTTAACTTTTGTGTTGAATATGGTATTCATACCTCTTACTCTGCACCTTATCACCCACAAGGAAATGGCCAAGCTGAATCCACCAATAAGAGCCTCCTCAAGATTATTAAAAGAGTTTTAGATACAAACAAGAAGGCCTGGGATTCAAAGTTTACATTGGTTGTATGGGTAGACAGGGTGTCATCAAAAAAGGCTATTGGATGTGCACCTTTTGATTTAGTTTATGGAATCCAAGAAAGACTACCCCAAAAAAATTTGATGCAGATGTACAATTTTATGCAGACTTATGATGATGATATTGATACTGACATGCAATTGAGAATTGATGACTTGGTGGAATTAAATGAAGCCAGGAGGGAAGCTTCTATGAAGAATGCAAAACTTCAATTGCAGGTGAAGAACTTGTATGACAAGAAGGAATTCTCAAGACATTTTTATGTGGGCAATTATGTTCTCATGTGGAATTCCAGCTTGGAGGATAAAGGAAAGTACAGGAAATTAGAACCAATTTGGCTAGGACCTTATATTGTCCATGAAAGGTATCGGAAACATTCATATTTATTGAAAGAGCTTAGTGGAAATATTTTAGAACTACCAGTTCATGGATAGTTCTTGAAGTTATACTTCTCATGAAGTCTAATTATCCATGAACATTAGGTTTGTATACATAATGTGTTTCTTCAAGTGTGTTTCTTTCTATCTTATAAGTCTAGTTTGTTTTCCTATTGTGTGATGGTTTTGTTTTCCAGTAGGTTGGTTTGCTTTCCCTGAAATTCTGAATTCTTGTAACACCTACAGGAGGTTTTCGTCCCCAAAAAGAGCCACTATTAGGTCTATTCAAAAAAATTTCAAACAATTGGTTCATGGTCTATTTTTGCATAATATATTGTGAAGAGCACTTAAAAAAACCCTTCTTTCATGTCTCAAAATACAAAATTGTGGTCATTAAACCCTAAGTGTCAAAAAGGTTTCTATTTTCATGTTACTTTTTTGTCACTTAAATTCATGTCTCGAATGGGTTCCTCTTAAAATGTTCATGTTGTTAAGTTGTCATTGTTCTAACCCTACGGTTCTATATTATTCCCTAAGTCCAAAGTTCACGAGATTAATTAAATTCACTATATGTCAAGCTAATGTATTGTGATCCAACAACTCTCGCATTCCCGCTATGTGAAGGTGATTGAATTTTAATCTTTAAGGCAATGCGCTGTAGTGCCACGTGTCTTTGGTGGGACCGGATGCATCAAAGACATAGATCAAAGGACATATGAAAGATGCTCTTCATCTGATGGTTGGTGTATTACCTTTACCACAAAGATGAGCGAAGGATAACATTGAGGGACCGTGCCATTATGACACGTGGAGTCTAGTGGGCTAGAGTGTCGTCAAAAGGGAAAGGTTAAATGGACAATAAGTCATATCTGATCTAACGGCTAGCGCAAAGCCTCATAACAAGGATGTTGTTCAATTACTATTTGAGGGATAGCATCATGTTGACGCGTGTTTTCAATGGGCATAGATGTGAGCAAGTAGATGAATTAAATTGGGAGCATGTCAGATTAGATCCAATGGGTGGCGCAAAGGCTTATGGTCAAGATACACATGAAATAGTCATTAAGGGATTGCATCATGCTACCATGTGGAATCTGGTGGGTCTGATGGATGATTAAAGGATATAATAATTCAATGCTATCTTCAATAAGATCCAACAGCTGGTGTTAACCCTTAATCACAAGATGAAAGGTTTTTACCCATTAAGGGAACGCGTCGTGTTGACGCGTGTTCAATTTGGTGGGACATCATAGTAGTGTAAGGACAAATAAAGACCAGTTAAGTTATATCTAATCTAACGGCTGACACAAAGCCTGAGATCAAAGGTGATGTTGTTTGAACCAATGAGGCATTGCACCATGCTGCCACGTGTCTATGGTGATGGGCCCACATAGTAATGAAGAGTTAAGTAAATATCATACAGGTTGGGAAGGATCTAAAAGCTGGCACAAAGCCTTAGATCAAAAGTGACTAAAAGTTAACTATCAAAGGAAAGTGACATGATGCCATGTGTCCTGAGAGATAAACATTGCAGAAGATTTATTATGGACCGTCAGATACAAGGAAAAGTTAGTAAAATCGATGGCTCTATTTTAAAATACAAAAGTAGAAAATTTTAAATAGTTGTACGCCAAGCATTGAACTAGGAGGAGTAATGGACAATGTGTGTTTTCTTCTCAGTCAAAAATTTAATGCTTAAAGTGATCAAATTATAATGTGTGTTTTCTTCTCAATCAAAATCTAATGCCCAGAAGAGAATTCATCAGGAAGATCAATTATAAGGATAGAAATGTCTGTGATGATTTGCTGCAACAATTTAACAATGTCCACTAATGATTCTTCAAAGATGAAGGAATTAGTTCCCAAGGATCCACGCCTAAAAATTACTGAAGGGTTATATCATTTGGTTCAGTCCATTAGGGATGCAAAGATAGGTATGACTGGTTTGGCCTTGTTTAAGGTGCTTTATGGTCAGAGAAATGCTAATCCCCCACTTAATAATGTATGACAGTTTGACGTAGGCAAATTGGTAGTGCCTCATATTTTTATGGATATGGACATGCTTACATGTATAGCTAGGAATTATGACAACATATCCAGAGTAGTCAGGGACAAGAATGGGAAATTTCTGATTAAGGTGACTGCACAAGAGATTAGGGAGGTATTCAGTCTAAATTATCCAAACACTTCCATGGATAAGATTGATTTTTTTTCAGTTAAAGGAAGTTTACCAAGCCCAGAGGAAATACTTCAAAGAAGGGCCCCTTAAGAAATACTTTGGCACAGTTGGGGACTTAGTTCTGGTAGGGCCTAACACAAAAGAACCTTTCAAACTTGACTATTTTACTTTGAAGGCCAAATCAGTTTATAGTGCTCTTTGCCATATATGTGGAGATTATGAGCAAGTTGAGATGCCTATCCACTATATGCTAATGATGGTTGAAATTTTGCAACCCCATCTAGCAATAATTTTTTATTTCACCCCATATATTTCATACTTGATTCATGAAGGGCTGATAGGTGTCCAGAACACAAAGGTGTCTAGACCTTTTGCATGGTATTTATTGTTGATGCATGTGTTTCTGTTTAAGGGGAAGATTATTTTGAGAAGGAAATGGAACTAAAAATATATAAGGACAATGAAATCATGCCTGTGTAATTGTGGAATGTATACATGACCTGGGACAATAAAGAGGCCAGCTACATCAATTTTGACAGATATTTTTCTGCCAGACTCGGGACATTGTTGTTGAAAGAGGACCCTAGAATTCCTGAAGCATTATCAAAATTCTTGAGACCAAGGGAATTTGACCCAGAGCTCAATATAGTACATAACTAGGGTGATGTCATCCCTTATCCAGTGTCAAAAATATTTAGAGTCTACGATTTTAGGGGAGTGCCAAACATTTTACCCTATAGAGTGCCCCTTAAGATAGGATTGGGATAGGTCCTGAGACAGATTGGAAGTTTGCAAGAAGATGCCCTAACTGGAAGAGGAAAAGGAACAATCTTTCTTGTAATCATTGTTTCCCATTAGTTTATCATCACCAAGGGAGGATGGAAACACCTGTAGGATTTTTTGAAACCATACAATCTAACCACATCAATATCCAGGTGCACTGACCCTGAGGGTTTTAGTAAAGACATGTTTAGGGAAAAAACAAAGTGTGTAGTGTTGAACCATCAATTCAACTTCCCAGAAGACAGTCAAAAATAAATTAGACTTGATTAACCAAGAAATAAAGAAAGAAAAATGGTTGGCTTACAAGAAAAGCCTTGATTTTATTCACCATTTTGATGACACATATGATCCTTTAAAGGATTTCTAGACTTGGGCCAAGAAGATTGAATCACTGATGGACATGTTTGAAGAGATTATGTAGGATTTGAGCCAGAAAAGGGATAACATATTACAAACAAAGCCAGAGAAGGCTAAGGCAATTTTGGGTAAAGCCTTCCCTATTAGACATATCCCATAAGGAGAATATGTAGTGTAACAATGAAGGGGATATAGTACAATTTTACTAGCAAGTGGACAAACCAGTGATCCCAAAGAAAAGAGGCCACTAGAGCCTAGTGCTCAAAGTATTCCATCTCCCAAGAGGCAAAAGGTAGAAGAGGGATAGAAATAGCAACATGAATAGATCTCCCTCCCAATCCCCAATATGCATGGATGAACAAGTTGTAGCTCAACAATTAGTGCAAATGGGAAACACTGGACAAATTTACATCACAGGCAAGGAATTACAGGAAGGGGTACCTGAGGAGCTCAAACATGCTAAATTAGATCTAATAGTAGAAGAATTTGCTATCAAAGAGATAGATCCATTGAATCAGCAAGCAAGTGACAAATTTATGTCTGATGACAATTTTTTCAAAGAAAGAGCATTTTTACAGTTCTTGTGGAGGATTCATATTGATGAATTCAAGAGAAAATGCTAGAAAAAAAAAAAGAACAACCTACCAGAGGCAAGGAGGAAATTGACAATGAAATCAAGTAGGATATTATTTCCAAGTTTGAAAAAATAAATCCTGAGGAAGGAAGAGCACTAGTAAGGAAAGAAGGAGTATTAATACTTCTTGAATGTGACATAGCTGATGCTATTGTCTTTGATGCTATCAGGAAGGAGACAAAGACTATTCATGCCACTGAAGCAGAAGTATAGAAATATTTGAAGAGTGTGAATTTTAGTGAGGATCATATAGCTCTACTTATGTGGCAATGGAAGAAGAGAGACCCCAGAATAGCAGGTGGGGATAATTAGGCTAAGCATTCAAGTAGCCTTCTGGTGTGAAGGGTTGCGGAAATAGGGGTTGTTAAGGTAGCAGGTATAACTTTGGAATCTTCTAAGTTCAATCTAAGTGTAGCCCAAAGATTAGAGAATGAACTTAAGAGCTTGAGTGAAATTTTTGAAAGAGTTCTAGGTGCATACAATGAGGAGAAAGTAAAATCTATTGAGAAAGATAGGAAGATTGCTAAACTGGAGGGTAAAAAATTAGAACATTTTGTCCCCCAGATGATGATTGCTCAAGAACCTTACCAACCTTCATCATCCAGCCCATATGTCACTTATCCTCCTTCTCCCATGCCATCAAGCCCTATTACTCTAATAGATGTGGAAATGGAAAGAGACGAATTGTTGGCTGAAAGGAAGAGGCTAGAAGAAACTTCTAAAAAAGACCTTGAATAATATTTGGCATACAAAGAAGCAGAGGAATGGGTAAAACAGAGGCACACTGAAAAATATACTCCAACATCTTGAGATGTGCTAAAGAGGTGAACCTTGATGATCTTTATTTGTTAGGCAAAAGGGTTTTTAATATTATCAATGAATATAATGCAGACAAAGATCAATGGGGTCTGGTCATGGACACTTGGAAAGGAAAAGCGGCTAAGGTGAAATCTTTCTATTCCATGTCCAAAGAAGAGAACAATATTGATATTATTTTGACTAGAACTCACAAGTGTCTGAAACTAATGGCGGACTTGGATATCAAAATAAATATCCTCATCAGAAAAGTAGAGACCTTGAGGAGAGAGTTTTCAAAGGACAAGTATGAAATGTACCCTAACATGTTCAAGAAATATGGTGATATAAAGAATGAGGCACTATGTTTAAGACAAATAAAAGAAGCAATAAATGCCTAGACACATAGCATCATTACCTTGGAGGGCACAATTTTATTTGTCCAAACTATAAATATCATTAACAAAGCCATGGAATTTTTTATAGTTCTAGAAAGGAGAAGTTAAGAAGACAAGTTCCAACTGGGGTGAGATCATCATTAAGAAGGATTAAATCCTTGGTTTTAATTGGCCAAGTGATGAGGTGTACACTTCTTGGAAGGACAGGTACACAATTGTTAATCCAAGTGAAGGTGAAAAAATGCAGGTGGATGGAGAATCCCAACAAGATGGTTGATACAGTTGAGAGTAAGGATTCTACATCAACAACATCAAGCACAATAGACTCCAGATGGCACACACATAACAACTTTGAAGCAACTGCAAGTACAAATGGGTCAAGAGACAAAATGTGCCAAATATCTATTGTAACAAGAGTGGTTATCACTTCATTAGCTATTTTGTCCTTTTAGTGAGTCATTAATTTTGTCCCTATTCCAATTGATCTAAAGCTTGTTGTAATCCTTATCTATAAAAGGATTCCCAGGATCATTGGAAAGGGATGGAAAATTTGTAATGTAAACCATTCTATAAATTTTTTAGTCAAAGAGGGGAAATATAGTATTATTTGTATTAGATATTGTAAGAAGTGAGAAATAAATAGTTGAGAGATCTTGTTATGCCTTGCATACCTGTCCCTACATTTTGTTGGCAAAATGTTGGGTCCCCTCTTTTCGCTTTGGCTCTTGCCTTGTCGTTTGTTTTCTTTGTTTCCTTCTCTGGGCTTTCCCTCCCGCGAGGTTTTTTTTCTTTTTTATTTTTCCTTTCGTGCCTCCGGGGCCTAGTCCCAGAGTTTGTTGTTCTTTCCAAAGCTGGATTTAGGACTCTGGGATTCTCTACCATGATGTCTTCTTCTCGCAAGAAGATATGGTCTCATGGAATCCCCAGGACCAAAGTCTAGAGGTTTGCCTGTTCCAGAGTTTGCGGAGAAAATGGTAGCTTTCTTTTACCTTGGGTATAAATAGGAATTACACATCACCTTTACAGTTACCGTGATTAAAACACTTGTGAATCCAGAGCGAATCGAAGTGAATTAAGGTGATTTTAAACTGATTTTGCTCCTGTGTTTAGTGGTTGTTTACCAGTGATTTTGCAATGATTTTTTGGGGTAATCCCTAGGGTTAGCTTGTTGCAAGGTGTCTCCCATGCCTACCTTCTCCGTTTTGTTCATTTCTTAGGTAGGCTCTCAACCCAGGTCTTGTCATTTTTTATTTTTTTGGTTTTGTTCTCATTTCGCTCTGTATTTTTTATTTATGTCTAGTTTTTGCCAATTTTCTTTTCCGCATCTTGTGGCGCTGGTCTTCGGTCGCCTCCCATTAGTGGGTTGGCACTGGCAGAGGGTTGTCCACCCTTTGCACAGTTGTAGCATAGGTGGTTTTCGTGCATTCTGCATGGTGTTGGTCATTTGAACATTTTGTAAACTCTATAAGTTGTGTGTATATATTTCAGCTTTTAGCTCTCTATGAATCCTGGTATATATCTAGTGTATATCCTTCCAATTTTGGGTCGCGCTCATCGTGCTCTTGTCTGGTTTCCTAAATTTTTGAGCTCACCCAAACGGCAGAATACCACCTGGTTGGAACTCGGCTCTTGGCTGGTTTTAACCATGGTGGTTTCTCTCTCCGCTATTGAGTCAGTCTTTATGGCGCATTTATTTCCCATCCATGCATTTAAGATCTACCAAGTGGCCTTCATATCATGCACATTCAGACAGTTGGTGCTACCATCACCATAACTCCCATTTATTGCATAGCCATGTGACGCCCATGTAGGCCTGACAACTCACTTTCTGGTCATGTCTCCCAATGGTTAGTTTTCTAGACTCCGGGTCCTACATCCTCACCCAACCTATATCTTACTTCCATCAAGTATGCTAAAACCCCCGGGCCTGGATAATGGTTGAATTCATAAGTCAACATCATATGCATATCTTTCCAGATTTTAACGCAAACTAAATTTTCATGCAGAGTGCGCAATGCAGTGATAAGTTCTCCAAAATCCAGAGTAGAATTTTTTTATCTTATGAGAATTCTGACGGTCACCTTACCTTGCAAGTTTTCAAACATCACACTTTCACTATGTCGGAGGCTTTTGCATCCTCACTGCCCGGGAGTCCAGATCTCCCCACCACGGCAGTCACTGGGGCAGCCATCAGATCTAAGATTGAAAGGGCCCTAGAAAATCTTCCCATTAGCATGAAATATTTGAAAGACAATACTATTACGGGGTCAAAGATCAAATCCAAGGTCTAATTGATTACCGACACTGGCATCGAAATGTTGTCAGAAATGCAGGCCCTAGTCAAAATGATTTTTATCCAGCAAACGATCGGGGACCAATTGGCCATTAATGCTGGAGAATCCAGGATTCTAAAGGCTGCTTGCTTCCCATGTTCCATGCAAGCACCAAAACTCATACTCACCCTTGTAGCACACTACAAGTCCTCTGTCCAGGCCATCATGCTCGTCATCCTAATCCCAACCTAATACCCTACACCCATGGTCTCCCTGGATGCTGCAACTTTTTAGGAAGGTTTGGGGATTTCCCAGTTTGATGAAGAAGCCATTGTCACCCAATCTGATGCATTGACATAATTACAGTAGCTGGAGGTTATGGCCTGGTAATATCTGAACAACAAATGGCTGAAGACCCCAAAGAAAGATTCCAAAAGAATGAAGCTGAAAATCCCTAGATCTGAATTCAAGGAAAGTATGCAGATGGGGATCATAGCATTATGTAGGATCTTTGGGCAACCCCATGCCCAAGAATTCTTAGGATGGATGTATTAATTCCTACTCGGCATCTCCACCAGTGAACAATATTTTGATTGGGCCGCCATCATCTTGAACCATGTGGACTCGCAGTTCCTTCAGGTAGCCTGGACCTCTAAATTTTATATGATGTCCTATGTCCTCTGGGCCCTAGCACAACAATGCCCCATCACAAAAAAGTTTCTCACATCAGGTGTACTTGGGGTTGGCCCAGGCCAAAAGGCTCCCTGAGATTGTTTCCCGCAAATCCAATGGGAGGCTAGTTTCCTCAGCTTCTTTTGAGTGAATGATGCCTTCGTTTACTACAACCTTCTCACACCTACCCGGGATGTCGGGTACTGCCTCTCTAAGGAGGCAATGGATTTGGTCAGAAGTTATGGCTACTACTATACCCAGTTCCAATGGCATACTTACATTTACGTAACCGGCTTCTCTGAAAAACCCTATTTGTTTCCCAAGCATTGTGGGAACAAAATAATTCTTTTGGAATATTGCCAGAAGATTTTGGAACTACACGCCCTCTACACTATGAAGAAGGTGATCACCAATGTTCCATTTCCAATCACGTGTGGGAATTACAAGTGTATTCTATTGACAATTTGACTCCCAGGGAGTATATGGCTTATTTTGTGTTTTCATTATGGCAACAAAGTCATATGAAGTCTTGACAGTAAACTATGAAGTGAAAATTGACTAAGTGCAAAAGACAGAATAGAACAATGACTTGCAGTCGATCAGGGCATCAGCGCACGTGTGTATGACCACATCAAGATATGCACATTCAGACTTAAGCTCTATGGCATGTTATTATGCTTACCCTATACACACATGGTATGGAATGGAAGTATGGACAAGTTACAGAAAGAACAAGTACACTAGCAGTCCAGAATATAGAGTATGAAGTTGACTTCATGATTTTGATTAGCGTGTAATATTTTGTTATGTAAAGGCTAAGTGCCTATTGTAATAAGTTTTTAATCATATATTAAACATTGTTGTAAACATGCTTAAGTCAATTTTTTTGGAAGCATTGTGTATTATGTTTTTGGGCCGACTAAGGTCTTGTTTATAGTCGCGTCTATTCAGGCATAAAGATATATATATGTAATGCAAAGATACATTTGAAGTGTCATTGAAAAAGTTAGAGAAGATGTATAGTAGAGAAGTATGAAGATATGAGTATGAGATAGATCCCTTAAAGATGTTAAGAGCATAAATGCGTAACTGGAACTGATTAGACATCTGTGTCACATACAGCAGTTCACTTTTGGATATAGTGCATATCTATTCTCATGAGGTTGTAGCCTTATTTCTCTTTGAGCAGTGAGCTCTTAGACAGTGAGTCCTCACCCCTAATAGGGTTATTTGTAAAAGACTCCTAATAGGGTCAAACCCTTAACCAAGTCATTGTATTCACATTGTAGAGACTTCTTCTAACAGGGCAAAGGAACTTTAACAGGTTCATTATACTAGTGCAATATTTGTGAGTACTAATTCCCACAAGGGTTTTCCTCTAATCAAGTCTTCCCCATAATCATATCAAGTGTTATGTGTTCTTTTTTTAAGCTTCATTAGATGTGTATTTGATTTATGTTTAAGTTTCTAAATTTGAATAATTAGCTAAACACTCATTCACCCCCCCCCCCCTCTCAGTGTTTCCAACAATTGGTATCAAAGCCTGGTCCTCAGTGAGAAAAGTTTAACCACTTGAGGAGATCATGGATTCAGCAAAAGTCAAACATCTAAAAAAGAATCTTGAAGCATCCCTTGAAGATCTAGACAGATCTGAGAAAGAAAATGAAGAACTTAAACTAAAATTTGATTGCTCACAAATGCTTATCAAGAAACTAAGGAAAGAACAAAAAGATTGCTCCACCAATGATTTGAAACTGAATGAAGAGAACATGTCTCTAAAAGATAAGATAAAAGAATTGAATGATTAGTTAACTGATAGCTTAATAGATATTGAAGAGAAGAACAAAGAAAACAAACATTTGGATGAAGAACTCATGCAAGCCAATATGAAAATCTTGGAATTGGAAAATATCAAGAACAAAATTGAAACTGAATTATCAGGAGCAAAAGACAAGATTGATAAACTACACACTAAGCTCTGATTTGATTCAATCACAGCTCTATGCACAAAATCTAAAAGGTGACACCATTGGTATGGGATACAGTTTAGCTCAAATTGAGATCAACTCATTACAAGAAAGAAAGAAAGCTCTAACTAAAATTTCAGAAGAAAAGAAAATTGAAAATCATAAAGAGACTAAAGCATAATCACCAAAAGATAAGCACAAGGAAGTCAACCGTACTTGCTATGCCTGTAAAAAGCATGGAAACTTGGAAATAGATTGTAAGAATGTAAGACCCTTCAATGGTAACTATTACTCCTGTAATAAGTTTGGTCATAGGGCTATTCATTGCAGAACAAATCAAAGAAATCAGCCACAACTAAACCAAAGGAATCAAACTCAATTCAATCAGAGAAGTCAACCTCAAAGAAACTTATAAAACATTACATGTCAAATATGTAACTACAATGGACACAGCCAAGGAATGCAGCATGATGAATAACAACACCAAACCTCCTATCATCTTTCACTCATGTGGAAAATTTGGACATATCTCAAGGTTTTACAGATCAAGAACAAAAGGACAAGAGAATCCCAAGAAGTCTTTGTTTGAAGAATCAGGAGAAGTCAAGTTTGTGGAAGCCAAAGCTAACTCAGATAAAATGTGAGTTGAAGTAAAGAAGGATAATGAAGATAACAAGGTAGAAGATGCATCCTTAGTGGACGCACCTTCTACTTCTGAATAGTTGACTCTCATGTTCTTAGGGGGAGCTATTCTAGCTTTGAACCCCTGCGTGGCTGGTATACTCACCTCTGAGTTTGTGCCTATGGATTCATGAATGTAATCATGAATTAAGGTTGTATGCATTCATGCATTGCCTTTACTTCATTTGGAACAAATTTTGAAATTCTCTCTATAAACCGCTTTACGACAACGAGCATTAAATGCAACTAATCTTTATATAAATTGACAAAAGATCTTAAAAACCTCACTTTGCATTTGAGATTGAAGCATTCAAAAAGAAGATAGGCATCAAGCATCAAAGCACTAAAGCTTGAAGGATTATTTGGTTTGTGAATGGATTACATTTGGAATGGAACCCTAGCAGTCGCATCATTTCAGAATAATCGTGAAACCCTATTTAACCTAGTTGCAATTAAGTATGGCAACCCCTGTTGTATTCAATATTGCTGAGAGGAAGAGATTTGTTTTTAAGAAGCATCCATTCAAGTCCATACTAGATGATGTCGAAGGAGAATTATCTAGGACTCCGCTAGGAGTCGTACATGTAGAAGAAATCCATGCATATGTTTATTGCAAGAAGGAAATAGTTGGAGACAACAGCATTGCATCTCTCATGGGTTCTATGATGAACCAGATTATACATTCAAGGATGAATACGTGCAACTCACTGATAACCCTATCTTTGATTATTCCAATGCACATGAGTTCTATGAGCTAGAATGGGTGAAGATATAACTGAGTAGCATACATGATGATCTATACTAGATAGGTGAGGTTCCTGTCTGCATCACTGTAGATCTAATTCATGAGATGACTAGACTTCCCAAGACTGGACCAGTTCTTCCATCTGCTAAAGATGTTAAGAAACAAGTTGAGAAAGCATGCTTATCTAGGAGTGATAGGCATGGTATGACAGTTGATCCCATCAAGGAAGATGACATAAATCTAGTTACCATGATACTAGGTTATAAATTATAGCACGCAAGCAGACTAAATAGTGTATCAACAGCTACTGTCTTAGCAACAATAAAAATGATGAATGATAATACTTAGTACAACCTATGTGAGATATTGTGTACTCAATTGATTGAAAACATCTGAGTTATCAAGCATGACAAGAGAAAGATATTCAGGTTTGGCTCACTAATCATATATCTCTACTTCCACATAGTAGGAAAGGTTGCAAATCTCTACCTAGACAAAAGCAAACCCACTATGTCAAAGATTTCACTAAAAGCCACATCAGAGAGTAGTGTGAAGGATTCTATAGACATGGACATCAAGACATTCAGAATCAAGATACAGAAGAGTTCAGGATACCTAAGAAAATAGTTGAGAAGTACAAAGACACCATATGCTTTATGGTGGAGATTGACTGTACTTGCATGGAGATAGTTGAGCCTAGGACAAAATGGATTCACCCTCTTGGTTATGAAGTTGAAGAACATGTTTTGGAAGGTTATGCACAATTCCTCTTATATGTGCCCAAGGTTCCCAATGAACCTAGATGGGGCACTTACAGAGAAAAGGAAAATCAAGTTGATTCTATCTTATACAGTGCTGATAACAAAAGGAAGGCATCTAGGATTACCTCAAATATCCTAAAAGTTCATGGTGTTACACAAGAAGATCTTGATAGAGCTAGAGAAGCTAAGATAGCCAAAGAACTTGAGAAGACTCCCACTGAAGTAAAAATAGAAAAGACTGATGATATGCCCAAGAAGAAGAAGAAGAAATCAAATGAAGATACATCTGCGCCATCAACCACCATTGATCTGGATGCATCTCCACAATCAGTACCTAGCAAGAAGTCTAGAGGAAGGAAGGAAGCGCCCACTAGTCATCCATCCTCAAGAACTATAAGGAGCAAGGTAAAGAACACACAAGCTCCTCCTAAGGTAGGTTTCAGACCTAGTCTTAATGTCTTAAGTAATATAATTGTCAATGAAGGAAGACTAGAGTCTCTCAAGAATGTATATGACAAATATCAAGAGATAGAGAATTCAAAGATTCATTCTATGATCATCTCTCACATGATTAAGTTCAAAAGGACTATATTGAAACTCAAGACTATCATACCATACAAGGTATGGAACATACTTGATATGTTAAAGAGGCAAGAAATTGAAGAGGATACGAGGATAAGAGAAGAAACATTGGATAGTCTTCTCCCGGTGTGCTTGCATGATGAGAAAGTCATTTTGTTGGATTTAGTAAAGCCGTACCTAAGAACCAAAACAAGAATTCTTCATATCATGAACAAGGAGTATGATCTGGTTGGTGAAGAGACTCATAAAGAATTTAAGCAGGTATTTCTAGATAGACATTTGTATCCATCAATGGCGCCTACAGCTAAGGCAACTCCAGTTCCTCCTAAACAGGTTGCAGAACCAGTAATTCAGAATGCACCTAAGACAGGTCCACAGATTCCAGTGCCCTCAGTCTCAATAGCCTCTGATACAACAAAATATTCAGGGGATACTATATTGATTGATGATATCAAGATATCTATGACCGCTTCCGATAATGATATGGAAAAGTTGAAAAATTATTTGTAAACTCGGAAGAGACAGAGAAGGCATGCACTGATGATACATCTTTGCAACAAGATAAAGTTCCCTCTATAGATTCAATAGACTTGAAAAAAGAGGAAGATAATCAAAACAATGAGACACTAGTCATGGAGATCCCAGTTAAAAGTGAATGCATGGATACTAGTCAGAATACCATATTCACACCATCCATTCAACCATCTACCTCATTGTTGTCAAGTTTAACTTCTGACTCAGCAAGTCTAGATGCATGGGGAGAAGAGGATTTAATTAAGATCAGTATCCTAGCCATGGAAAAAGAAAAAGAGAAATAGGTTATGAGAAACCCTCTCTTCTTGGAATCAGTAAACATCCTGAATGACCTAGTACCTGCGGACAAGAATGTAGAAAAAATTTAGTCAATTGATGATGTAGACAGTTTACTAACAAGCTTCAAAGCATATTTTACAAGCTTAGTAGAATCAACTACTAGAATTGCAGAAGATGAGTACAAAAAGGAAAGCCTGAATGAACTAGAAAAGAATTTTTCCTTAGATTTAAAATCATTGAAGATTGGTCAGTCTATGTTGAAAGAGTTGGCAGCCAAAGGCAGAAATGTAATAGCCAACTGCATGGACAGGGTGAGATTCACCTCTAAACATATCAAGAAGATAGAGGAGGTAGATATCTTGGTTGATAGTGTTAGGAAATCAGTTGAGTCATCCATGCAAGACATGAAAATCTGCAACAATATCTATCAAGGTTAGCTTGACAAGATAGAAAAAGCTAAAATGGAGATCAATAAGATAAAGACCCAGCAGACTCAGTTGAGAAATGCACTTGCACCCTCCTTAGCAATTTTGGATGAGAACATCAAACAGATTGGTGCCACTATTGTCACATATGATCAAGGTCCCTGCATGGACCTGATAAAAATGGAGAATCTCACTTATGCTCTATGCGCCCATTTCCAGACAGTTGATGCAATGAAGGCATTCTGGCAGCAAGAGATAAAGAATCTTGAGGTTGTATATCCAGATGTATATATGGAGTAAGTATCTAGAGACTTATAATTTTGACACCTTTTTCATTAATGTCAAAGGGGGAGTAATATACAAGGAATATGTGTATAATGGGGAGTAGTATATATTATAAATTATAATGATATACAATTTTTGTGTTAGTCAATTTTGAGTAACTTGGCCACATTCCTTTGTTGCCATTAATGACAAAGGGGGAGATTGTTGGAAAGTTGACTCCCAAGGAGTATATGGCTTATTTTATGTTGTCATTATGGCAACAAAGTCATATGAAGTCTTGACAGTAAACTATGAAGTGAAAATTGACTAAGTACAGAAGACAAAATAGAATAGTGACTTGCAGTCGATCAGGGCATCAATGCACATGCGTACGACCACATCAGGATATGCGCATTCAGACTTAAGCTCTATGGAGTGTTATTATGCTTACCCTATACACGTGTGGTATGGAATGGAAGTATGAACAAGTTACAGAAAGAAAAAGTACACCAGCATTCCAAAATACAGAGTATGAAGCTGACTTCATGATTTTGATTAGTGTGTAATCTTTTGTTATGTAAAGGCTAAGCACCTATTGTAATAAGTTTGTAATCATGTATTAAACATTTTTGTAAACACGCTTAAGCCAATTTTTTTGGAAGAATTGTGTATTATGTTTTTGGGCCGACTAAGGTCCTGTTTATAGTCGCATCTATTCAGGCATAAAGATATATATATGTAATGCAAAGATACATTTGAAGGGTCATTGAAAAAGTCAGAGAAGATGTATAGTAGAGAAGTATGAAGATATCAGTATGAGATAGAGCCCTTAAAGAAGTTAAGAGCATAAGCGTGTAACTGGAACTAATTAGACATATGTGTCACATATAGCAGTTCACTTTTGGATATAGTGCATATCTATTCTCAGGAGGTTGTAGCCTTCTTTCTCTTTGGGCAGTGAGCTCTTGATAAGCGAGTCCTCACCCCTAATAGGGTTATTTGTAAAAGACTCCTAACAGGGTTAGACCCTTAACCAGGTCATTGTACTCACATTGTAAAGACTGCTTCTAACAGGGTAAAGGAACTTTAATAGGTTCATTATACTAGTACAATATTTGTGGGTACTAATTCCCACCAGGTTTTTCCTCTAATCAAGGTTTCCCCATAATCATATCAAGTGTTATGTGTTCTTGTGTTAAGCTTCATTAGATGTGTATTTGATTTATGTTTAAGTTGCTAAATTTGAATAATTAACTAAACACTAATTCACCCCCCCTCTTAGTGTTTCCAACATAGTCTGGCTGCAGCCAAAGAGGCAGACAATGAGCTTAAAATCCTGGGCTTAACAGAATTCTATCTGGCATGGAAGAACTTTGATCTTCTAGGTAAAATAGAAACGACACTTCCCTGGGAATCAGAGCTCCATATATTCCATATGGAGGACTTCTTGGAAGATTGCCAAGATGATTTTGAAGTCTGAAACTGGCACTTCATCTAGATGGTGATGGGGATGATGGAGAGGCTGAAGTTTCAAAAATTCCCAGACGACTTTTCAGACACCCGGTCCATAGTGGACCCTTAGTAAAAAGAGAAGGGAATAGAAAACATGGCTCTCCCTCCAGTAGATTAGAATGCCCAGGAGGGGCCAACTATTGAATATATCACTTGTGACATGGTCAAGCGTAGCCACACTCATTTCAAAAGGGCATGCCCAGGGATTACACGCAGAGTTGGCTCGATAGTGCAAATATTATCTAAGGTCCTCAAAGAGGAGAAAATACAACAGACACTGGCGCTCTCCCAGCAGATGAAAGATAAACTAATCACATGGTTGGCCACCCCGGTCCTCATGACCGGGCCCATTTGTCCTCCCTCTTCCCCTTTGTTGGTAGCATTGATGGTCTAAGAAACAGGAGCCGAAGCGGAAGAGGAGTAGGTAGCTCTAATGGATGCAGGGCCCCCTTTGGTAACCAGGAGAAAGAAAAATAAAACTAACTCTCAACCAAGGGCAGAGCCGGAGCTCGGGATGCCAAGCATCCTAGAAGTACAAATTGTTTCTTTTGACTCCCCAGAGTCGAAGAAAGAACTTGAGGACATCCTAGAGAACCCCCCTCCCCATGATGAATTTGATGATGTATTTGGAACTGATGATTTCGAGAACTTGCAGGGGGATATCCGGAGATTGGTTGAAGAAATTGTTGCACAGGACAAACTCCTGGAGCAAGAGTAGGAAGCCCGGGAAGAAGAAGAAAAGGGACAGGAACAAGTGGATACCTCCGAAGTCCCAAAGATACAAGTTATAGGGACTAAGGGTAGACGGACACAAGATGAGCAAATGACATCGGTTGGGGAAACCAGACCCATAGGAACAATCGTGACCCCAACTTTCATGCTCCAAATGCCAATCCCAAAGGTAACATTTTGGGAGGTGGTCACAGGGGCCCAAACATTGAATCTTGGCCTGACACCTCCCCCGCCTCCAGAAAATACATCAGTAGAAGAAAGCATCCCAGCAATAGAGGCTAATGAACAGTAGCAAGAGGAGAGGAATCCCAGGGAAATGAATGATGATCCCAACATCATCAAGGATGTTGACACTAAGGAAAAAGATACAAGCACCACCGGAGTAAGTATAATCGGTGAACTTAAGGATACATGGAAGGAGTCAGAAATGGATCATACTGTCAAAGGGGCGCAACAAGATCCTGGGGAGAAATCACAAGATTAGATTATGGCTACAAAGCCACCCCTACCACCACAATGGTTGGTGGAGTCTCACAAGAGGAAGGCCCCAGTGACCACTAAGGCCCATCTCTCTTTGGCAAAGATGATGGCACAGATGTAGGACCCTCCCACAACCAAGAAAGCCCAGACAGTCCATACTCTTCAGACTAGGCCAGGTGGAGATACAGTCACGGTAATTGCGACACCTTCCCAAGGTGTAGATGAAGAAATGGATTAGGCTAATGAGTACTCCATCACTGAGGTATCACTGGGGAAGAGAGGGAAACATGGTGAACTCAACCTATTGAAAGAAGCGACCAAGGCGGTGGAGGCCCGTTATGAAAAGGAGGCCCAGAAATTTAGGGCAGAAAAAGAAAAGAATGCTAATTTCATGGGGTTGCTGATGGAGCTCATGCAACCTCTTACTGTTATTCCCTCAGGCATCTCCACATCCAACATATCACTCCCTCAGAGTGACATAGATTCATTAAGGGCAATGAAAAGAAAAGCCCAGGCAGTTGATAAGTGGGTCACAGAATAGGTGAGAAATGTTTGGCGTTTCTTGGCATCCACACTCGCAGACTTGTATGCAGCCAAAAATACTCTACATCGGGTTGAAACTACTATCTCCATCTGGGAGGGAGACATCAAAAATTATGAGGCATTGAAGGCCGAGATGGAAGAGCTCATCGACATCAGAGAAGAAATTGTCTCCGAGGCTGGAATTTTAGGAGAGGAGTCTTTTGACTTTGTCTGATCCTAGCACTCCAAACTTGACCTCACATTGGAGGTAATCAAGCAACTTGTAGGGGCTATGCATGACAAAGTCTAGGAAGTTCAATATTCTTTCAATTTATACAATTCATTCATCTCAAAGGTCTCCGAAGATGATCCCTTCTGCACTAAAACATGCACTCCGGAGGAGTATGTCCTGGGAAAGTTTGACAAGCTGATGGAGTCTCGGTATGGATCCTCGGAGGGATGGGTGGAGAAAAAATGGCAAGGCTCACTTGCATGGTGCTCCAGAGTCATGATGTGACCAAGATGGCTACAGATTTCAAGGCAAATGTCCCAGATTTGGATGATCAATTGGAGGCGGCTAAATACCAACGGGTCGGCCTTAAGGACATAGACGAAGATAGGATCGCCCGGCTCCTGTAGACATTCAATGATACCAAAGAAAAATAAGGTCCTTTGGATCCTGTGGATGATCAATCGGGAGATGTAATTTTTGTATTCATTCATTCTTTGGGGTGCGAGCTCCCGGATCTCAGAGTCCCAGATCTAGTATTATTTTTGGAATTCTTTAAAGTGACCCATGTCCCGTTTCCCAAGGTCAACCGATCACTTTCAAGGCAGTCAGTAAAAAGTGTCAGAAAATAGGTAACCACAACAAGGCACGTCAGCTTGACAAGAAGGTTCTGACAAATGGTCTTCCCAAGGCACCGCTTCAACATTACACCTGGCACATCAGAGACAGGGCACCACCTTCCCATTTATGAGGCATGTAGCCTCAATCCCCAAGGGATCATATTTCTTCTTTTCTCCTATCGGCTCTCCCCTCGAGGCTGATTCTTCCACTCCTTTCTTCTTGTCTTATTCTTCAAACATGTCAGACATTTTCCATCTTGAGGTATTTTGTAGCATGGTGCAGGTAGTACCGGCCACTGGAAAATAGTATTATATTGTAAGGTGTTAAATGAATTAGGCTAAGTTTTAGGTCAATTCTTGTGTATAAATAATAATTCCAACCTCATTCCAAGGGTCAGCAAAATTGATGATTTTGTAGTCCATAGCTAATAGCAATTTGGTTTCTTTCAGTTCTTAGTTGCAGAGCTCAATGCTCCTTAGTTTTAAAATCTTTCAGTAGATAGGTGCTCCCTTGGAGCCACCATTGTAATACGCACCAGTGCTTGCTGGAAGATATGTTAATGAAGAAGGAAGGGTTCTATCAATGATGTTGTTATCATTTTGATCTCTGGTTAATGGTATTTTATGCTTTTTGTTCTTTATGTCCTTTGCTCTAATACTTCAAGTAGATTAACAACCTCCTTTTCCTTTGCTATTGATTAAATATGAGCTGATGGTTCTGTATTTCTTCAGTATTTAGTGTAGTGTGTTAGAGAATTGTTGATGTTTTGAATGTTTAGTATAACTATAGGTAGATGAAATATTTATAACTCTGTAATATATTTTGAAGTTTATTTGTTAAGTGAATGTGCGCTTGCAGGAAACCCCACTTACTTGAATCCCTGGAGAAGATGACTTAAGATAACCAGCTATCCCCCTCAAAAAAAATAGTCACATTTCCCAACTGAGCCCCCACACTGTCGAGACCTGACTCTCACATGCTTGGAGGCCCAGGGAATCTCATTTCCCTAGATAAACTTTACAGGCAAAGTTGGTTGGTACCCTGGTACCCGATGACAACTTACATCTGTTGGCGGACTCGGTCACAAAGACCCGTCAACAGATCTTTTGTAGGTTATCTCTGTGTAGTTTTGTATACTAAAATAAGTGTTTTTCTTAATATAATACAAAGATCCATATTCCAATCTATCTTGTGTTATGTGTCATATGAGTTATGAATTTTCTGATTCAATAGCATAGTTTTTTTGCGTTTAGGTACTTATTTGAGAGTTCTAATCCAGGATCACATTTAATTAGGCTTTGATTTATGCATAGATTCATCTGATACACTACAAGGATTTTGTCAGTAGTATGGGTTTTGGGGTGGTAGTATTATGATTCAAAGTTGTTGACAAATACTAATTTTAGTATATTGTATTTGAGTCATAGTATAGCCCAAATGGATAAAGCACTAATCTAAAGCTTATAATTTTTGTTTTATTGCATATCTAGTTGCACATTGGCTTTGTTTTCCTAAATGAAAACATTTAAAATCCATTAAGTATTCATTTGTATAAGTTTGTAATATTTTCTATCTCATACTCCATTTCATGGTTGATGTTCAATGGATAGTTATCCAATTGCCTAGTATCTCCCAGTCATGTTGAGTGAATGTGAGATTACTTTTTGATAGTACCTTTTAAAGACATATCAAGAGGTATTGCAGGGTATCCCTCCTTGGTGTAGCAGGGCCTAAAGTATAGAAGTATTAGGAGAGTGCTTGTTAGTTAGTCCTTTTCTTGCATAAGCATACATTTGGAGGTGGCTCCTCTAATAAAAAAATTTCATAAATAGAAGAGGTTGTTGTTATTTTTATTACAACATAAAAAAGAACCAACATGTTTCAATCGAGTTCTTAATTTCCAATATTTTCAGCCTTGTAGCCTTTTAGGCATAATTAGCTCTCCTACACACTGTAATTTTGGAGCTATTCACAATATCCCTTAACAACCCTATGAATAAATTATGGATTCTTTGTAGGACTATCCTAGGCTCTAGGATTCTCAAGGTTTTAGTCCCCCACTCTGTCTGTACACTGGACTTTCACCAAACCCCTACCTTTAAGGGTTTCTAGGGCATGTACACTGGTTTGGCTTCTTGGGTTTCAATAGCTACTCTAATGACCTCCTCTAAACTCCTCATTACATCCACATGTCTAAGATACATTCCCCTATACTTCCCTACCATTAATTGGCACACACCAATCCATAAGCAATTTGTATTGCTTCTGCACTGTTCAGACTTCCCAGCCAAAATACACAATTCTCACCTAGGGCCTGATTGTTTTCATAGCTTCCCTGCACACCCAAAATCCACACACCATATTTACAACATATATACAATGATTTTCTTGAGTCTAAGTGGTCATAGGGTTTTGGACCACGGGAACTCCAAGAAAAACCATTATTTACATGACTAGTTCAAAATTGGAAAATGAACCAGTAGAACTTAAATAATTTGCAAAATGTTAACTAGAAAGATTAAACAAATAAACCAATGCCAAAAAGATCAACTACAAAACACACAAAACACTCTCAATGCATTAGTTCACTCCATTCAATCCATTAAAGTATTGGATGATGGCTCTGTGAACAAAATACAATGTAAAAATCACTCCTCAACACACAGTCTATACACAATGACAACCAACCATCAGATTAGGGTTTAATCTACCTTATATACCATATTCCCACATGTTTGGACCCTCATGTCAGGATTTTGGTACCATTAAATCCCTTTCCTAGTTTTTAGGAAATATTGTCATGAGCAACTTTTACATCTTTTGCACAAATGGCAAACTTTCACTTCCAATGGCCCAACTCAATCCTAAACCACCTAATATGACCTTAAAACATTCAAAAACATCAAAATCGTGAATTTCACTCCATTTTGGAGTTTTGGTCAACCTTTGACCATTTGGTTGAATTCCTAGGACATAGACCCCTATATCCTTTTTGATTTCATCAAACACTAAGCCCTAATCACTCCTATCACTAGACACACACAAAAGTCACTTGGGACTTAATATTTAGTCCTTATTAATTTTGTTGGTTGGCCAAACCAACCTACAAGCCAAAATTATTCAAAGATCTTTGCAAGACCTTAAGGTGCGCCTGCACCATGGATGGTGAGGAGACTCTCTAGACGTGACTAGTTTTGGAGGGCTTGTTTTAGTAGTTTGTTTGGCTGAATTTCCTTTCCTAGAAGGATTAGATTCAATATTACAAAAATAACTCAAATATAAAAATGTTAGCAAAAAAACTCAATTATTTAATGGTACATAGTATGTACCTACACCCCCATGATAGTGACATTGTTTTTATCTATGCAATTTAAATTGTAATCAATAAGCAACTCTTCCCTTGCGCGTATTGATTTTATCACACATACAAATACATGATTTCCCTAGCGTGCCTTAAATATGCAATTGGGTTGCTTGATAGTTGACACAGGTCGCGTACTATTTATAAAACCTACAATATTCCCTAATTTTTTTTGCCTCTCGTTAATGTATATAGCCACTCTTTTACTTTGTTCATTGTATTTTTGTTGAATATAATTTTCTGAGATTGCATACCTACACATACCTTTTTTATATCAAACAATCTGCATCCAACTTTTGTAATCATAACAAGGTCCAACATACTCCATCAATTCGACAACTTTGTTGTAAGAGACCTTTATGTCATCCATGGAAAATAGGCCCAAACCATGTAATGACGATGGTGTTATGTGATATATCTTGCCTTTAACACTAAAATCCATGTTTATTGGAGGAAGTTCCTTGGGGACCCATTCTTTCTATAGATGTTGGTACCTAAAGGGCACCTTGATGTCGCCTTTTCTCCCATCATCATAAGAACATGATCCCCCTTGAGCAAGGAAAAATTTCATGTGTTTATTATATTTCCTTCTAGTCTTTTGACCTCTAGTTGATCTCCCTAATTCAGACATGCTACATGTCTCACTTTCTTCTTCCATTATATTTCCTTCGCTCGAGGAAGACACATCTATTTAACACTAAAATCAGTGTTTATTGGAGGAAGTTCCTTGGGGACCCATTGTTTCTATAGATGTTGGTACCTAAAGGGCACCTTGATGTCGCCTTTTCTCTCATCATCATAAGAACATGAGCCCCCTTGAGCAAGGAAAAATTTCATGTGTTTATTATATTTCCTTCTAGTATTTTGACCTCTAGTTGATCTCCCTAATTCAGACATGTTACATGTCTTACTTTCTTCTTCCATTCCTATATTTCCTTCACTCCCTATTTGCTGCTACCTACACTCCGTCAAAGGATAGAGATAGAAAGTAATAATACTAGATATTTTGCAAAATGCAAAAGACATTAATCTCTATAGGGTGTATTGACTTATACTTGTCGATCCATGAGACTGTGTGGAATGCTCCTAAAAGGGGTTCGGGTTCTTGCATATGTAATTCAATTATCTTATGTTAGCTTAAAAATTCATGATACATATACTCAAAATTACATAGTAAGTACATTAAATACCATAAGCATCCCATATGAATTAAAAACATTAAAAGGTACATCATGAATTAATTAGACCATGTACCAAATGTGTCATGGATCAATGTATGAGTACCATCAGCTTCAAATGTGTTATCTAGCGCATGATCGTCATCTTCCATGGGATCATAACCTTCATCTTCAATATTCGCACCTCCATGATCCTCCACTTCTAAAACCATATTCGCACCTCCGTGGTCCATATCATGTATTTCATATGTATATTAATTGTTAAAAAAATTTAATAAAAAATTTACCAATGGATGATAATCAAACCCCCCTTCAATGTGACCATTCTCCCTACAAAGTCTCTTAGTTTTTTTGGTTAGAAATCTTCTAGTGTTTAAGCCCTTACAAATTTTTTAGGGAGAATAACATTTTCCATCACCATTTCTTTTGAAGTTATACCACAATCTAGTGATTGTCTCCCCATTTTATTCTTTACTTAGATATCTGACATGATCCTTCTTCATGGGAAAAAAAATTGGGTCAAGTAGACAAGATTCTCAATAGATCTGGTTTGATAAGATATAGATACAAAATTGGAGTTGATCGTCCTTCACCTATGCATATACAACCTTCACCTATAAGAGTTGATCATATAAGGTATATGCATAGGTGACAAACATGCAGATTTGACCAAGCACTACTGGGAGCTAGACCCAGCAACAAATGGGCTTATGATTATTTTTACAATAGTACAACTATTGTCGGGTAAGCTCCCATTAGTTCTTAGGAAAATTTTCATGTTGGCCATTAGATCCATTTAAAATTTTCTAATGCACTAAATATGTAAATTTGGCCAAATTGGTAAGATGAGGCTTATGAAGGCTCATATGGGGTTTAAGAAGGGTATAAGGTCAACTGATTAGTAGAAGGGTATTTGGGTAGTGTGAGAATTAATGAGAGTAAGAGATGAGTCTTAGATTTCATCTTTTTACTACTTTTAACATGTCTTTCTTGATCCAACCTTCAATAAATCTTGGTTTCTAGCCCTCAAGGAATCAAACATGGAGATTACACCCTATGCCTTTCATAAACTCACCAAAGGTTTGAAAGGGATTATACATTTTAGAACCTTCACCAAGTCCCCTACATAGGCCTATGATCATTTTACAATAAATATTAAGGAACTTGGGTTTCTATGCAACTTTGGACTATCATGCACATGAAATCCACAATTACAGTCAACTAGGGCCTTCTTAAATGGCCTCTTTTTGAAGGCTTAATATGATTGATTATTATTATGACCATAAATAATGCAAGAACTAGGGACAATGCTAGAAATTCAACCAAATTAACATAAACAATAAGCTACTGAGAAAATATGTAAATTTTGAAGATAGGCATGGAAAGGAGATTCAAAAAGGAACCTATGTTTGCAATTTGAGCCCAAAAACATTTGTCTATGTCAATAGGCACCACTAACCTGAAGGTGTTTGATGTAGATTTCATGAGCAGGTTCCAAATTAGGATGTCATACAAATCATTCTTCCAAAATTATGGTAAAAAGGTGTCAATCACTGGAGTAGATCGATGGTGACCAAGTGTTTTTTCTCTTCAAAGTATGGGTTTGTTTTGTCATAGTCTTCTCTTCATGAATTTGCAATCCCTTTTTGACATATCTAGAATCTATACATGATAAATATATTTCTACTAAACAAACTTATGACCATTAGTGATTTAGATTTGAGCCCAAAATGTTTGGACACTGGTGCCTAGCTCCATAGTCCATGAGGACATTGTCACCTATTAGCATGAATTTGGTTTGTATACTCATGAGAGTGTTAGGTTTCTAATTTTTTCCATGGAATAAGAATAATCAATCATTTAGCAAGAGCACAAGGGAAAACCACCAAAGTGATCCCCAAATGAGTGTGAAATTGTATGAGGATACAATTGTTAACACTATATATAGGCCCCATTGTAGCAAGAGTGTGACCTTGCAATCATATATACTCTTGTTAAAGCATAAGATAGTATCAAAAGACTTTCACCTAGATATAAAATAGATATGATCACACCAATCCCACAGGACATAGAATCTTATTGGTTTGAAATATCAAGATAAAAGGAACAACATGATTGGCATAGGTTTCAAAAACATGGAGCATGCAAGAAAAAAGAATAAATATGGCATGTAGGTTTAGTAAGGATTTTTTACTAGGAGCCATATAAAATAAACAACGTGCACCAAATAAAAATATTATAAAAGGCTTCTATTCGCTAAGTATTCTGAAAATGCAACTACAACGTGCACCAAACAAAAAAAATGATATGAGACTACAAAATTAGTTTTATAGTGGCACCAAGCACATTGTGGTGTATGGTCAAAATGTACAAAACAAAATTGTGGTGTGTGCACAAATGTTAACATAGAAAAATGTATGCCCCCATGTTAAAACAAGTTCTTATGTCTTTATATTAGAATAACTGAGAGGGGGGGGGGGTGAATCAGTGGCCTCATAAATTAATCCAATAATCCAATAAAAAATTTATATCAGAAATATAATACCTTTAGTTATCTTTAGTCCTACAAGATGGATGCCTTTAAGTAATCTTATCAAATATATAATGCTCGGTGAGTATATTGTTTATCTTTTTCTAGCCTTTACCAAATAGTAGTAAATAAACTTAGTTTTTACCGACCAATCATTTTAGTAATGTGTAAAACATAACATCAAAGAAATGAACCATATACACATTTGACACATGGATTTTTAACGTGGAAACCATGTTAAGGGAAGAACCACTTGGGACCGGTAACCCAAAATTTTTACTTTTCTGAAATGAGCTTGGTGAAGAGCCAACCTTGTTAAAGGTTACAAACACACTATTAAGTGCAACCTTGTTAGAGGATTTAAAACTAACAATTTATCATTTGACCTATCATTCACTATGTTTTCAACATGAAAAACTTTTGATACTCTTGAGTATCTCAATACAATAAGGATGGTTAAATCCCACTCGGTTAAGAGATTTTCTAAATCAATGGTTAAACTGAAACAACAAATGATCTGTTCAACAATACAAATTTAACTTGCATATTTTCAGATCTATTGTTAGTCCTAATACCTCTCTGATCAATGTTCTCTTCAATTCCTTTTCTCCCCTTCTTTCTTCTTTTCTGCTCGGTGAATGTTCTTTCTTCTTTGTTGCTCGGTGTCTGCAGAATTTCCTTGGCTCTATTCTTCATCCTGTATGATCAGATCTGCATGAAGACTTCTATCTTCACCAGAATTATATTTAGCATTCCTCTCTATTATAATGAATTACTTGTCTCTTTATATAGACATGATTTCACCATTTACATTCCTTGTCTTTCTTGTTCTTGACGTAGATAGCTTCTTGATCCGCAAATATCACCATGCATTGTTTTAATCTTTAAAGCTTTGCTCTAGTTTTATCACATAGATTTCTCCTTGACAACTATGAATAAAACTAGCTTGAAATATTTAGTTCAATTGATCGATGAAAAAAAATAAATCAATAAATTAACTCTAAATATAGCTTCGACCAGCTAAGTGTTTTGTCATTTTCTAACTCCAATTGATTTTGGTCATCAACTCTTAGTTTTCTCAGTCATTGACTCCAGTTGTCCTCGGGCATCAACTTCAATTTTGCTCGGTGACCACTTCAGTTATGCTTGGTGTTGGGATGCTCAGTATACACTATGACTACTTGGGGTTCTCTGTCCATCAGTGTGCACTGTTTGTTGGTGTTTACTGTCACTCGGTGTACACTGGATTTTTATGTTTACCGATAACATAAACTTTATCTCTTTGGTTTCTTGAAGTCTATGACCATATGTATATGACCAATCAGATTATATCAAGTTGACATCAATGAAAATAAAATACATTAATTGATTTAATGTCTTGTATTTACTTTGTGCAGCTCGATGATCATCAACTTATCATATTCAAATATCCAATCAGTTATAGTTCATCAATCTCTCCCTTTGGCATTGATGGAAACATACTTATCAAAACAATATAAAATATATAATGTAAAGCAAGCAATATCATAAAAAACTTATTTTTCTATAACCAATTCAAATAGTTGACTCTTGGTAAGCTCTTCTAGCTTAGATTTGAGTACTTTCTTTCTTCATTCCCTTCAATGGATAGGTGTAGCAATTATGTCTTTTGCTTCTTCCTTTTTTGTAGAATCTATTTTCCCTTTTCTGGATAGATATGCAGAGTGAAATTTATCCAATTCTCTCCCTTTGATTGTTCCTCTCCCTGATGGATGATCATGATAGATATTTCATATGGATATATTCCTCTCCCTTTGACAGCAATGCCAAACAAAAATATATCATTGAATATATTCCTCTCCATTATGTCCATCAACAATATAGCTTTGTAGTAGTCAATAATCTCTCTAGTGTTCAGTTTAGATAAGTACCTTCTTGTACTAATATGTCATTTCAGTCCATATCTTTGCTTGCATCAACATGAATGATCTTCTAATAATGTGTAGGCTGATGCAACCTTCTAGTAAGCTTAGTGACTAGTAGACAAGGATTTGACCCCTATTCTCTTCCCTAGGTACTCAAATGTATCTTTAGGCAATGGATTTGTGAATATGTCTATCAATTGTTCTTTGGATTGTACATATTCTAATATCACTTCTTTCTCTTGTACTTGTTCCCTCAAGTAATGATACTTAATAGCTGTGTACTTTGTTTTTGCATGCATTACAGGGTTCTTTGAAATGTTGATAGCACTTATGTTATCACAATAGATATTTATTGGTTCAAGAATTCCCATATTCATACCTTTCAAAAATTGTTTGATCCATGCAATGTTAGAGCAATTTGCAACAACAGCCACATATTCTGCTTCTACATTTGATTGACATATGCATCCTTTATTTTTACTTACCCATGTGACAAGTTTGTCACCCATAAAGAATGCTCCTCTTGTTGTTCTCTTTCTATCATCTATGTTTCCATCCCAATCAGCATCTGTATAGACTTGTAGCTCAAATTTTCCTTCTTTATTATACCACAAACCATAGTCTTCGGTATTATTTAGATATCTCAGAATTATTTGGGTAGTATTCATATGTGATTCCTTGGGATTAGTAGAGAATTTTGTAACTATACCAACTGCATGTGCTATATCTGGTCTAGTATGTACAACATACATTAGTTTTCCAATCATAGATCTATATAAGGTTTGATTTACCTTGGTTGTCTTGTCTTCCTTTGTCAATTTGCATCTGGTTTCCATAGGTGTTCCAATTGGTTTGGAGTCCTCCATTTTGAATATCTTCAGAACTTCTTTGATGTATTTGGATTGTGTGATGTAGATGTCTGAATCTTGTTGTAGAATCTATAGACCAAGAAAACATTTGATCTCTCCAAACATTGGCATCTCAAATTATTTTCTCATTTCATCAGCAAATTATTTTCATAACATATCATTACCTCCAAATATGATATCATCAACAAATATCTCAGCAATCAGAATCTTATCATCAGTATCTCCTTTCAAATACATATTATTGTTATCACTTGTTCTTACAAATACAATACTAATGAGATAACAGTGAATTCTTTCATACCATTCTCTCGGTGCTTGTTTCAATCCATACAAGGCTTTGTGTAGTCTAAAAACCATTTTCATCTTGTTAGGATAAACAAAACCTTCAGGTTGTTCAATATATACGTCTTCTTCTAGTATTCCATTCAGAAATGCAGATTTAACATCCATTTGGTATACTTTAAATCCTTTGAAAGTAGCATAAGCAAGTAGAATTCTTAATCCTTCTATTCTAGAAATATGTGCAAAGGTTTCTCCATAGTCAATACCTTCTTCTTGTGCATACCCTTTCCATACCAGTCTTTCTTTGTTCCTTGTGACTTCTCTATTCTCATTGAGTTTTTTTATGAATATCCATTTGGTACCAATGACATTTTTGTCATTAGATCTAGGTACTAATGTCCATGTTTTGTTCTTCTCAATCTACTCAATCTCTTCATTCATTGCAATAACCCATTCTTGATTCTCAAGTGCAGTATTAACAGATTTAGTCTCAAAATCACAAATCAAACATCTAGTGTTCAGTGACTTACTTCTTATTCTCATTCTAGCTCTTTTGTCTCCAATGATTTGATCATGTGGATGGTGTCTTCTGACATACTTGGAAAGTGCCATTTCAGATCTTTGTTTGTCATTTTGATAATTATATTGACCTTCATTTTTATCTTCATCATCGGGTTCATCATTGTGAGCATTTTCCTGATTTTTGGTATGTGCAGCCTGTTGCTTGGTTGCATTGTTCTGTCACTCGGTAGCGATAAACTATTTCTCGGGAAGAGTGTCAGGTTCTTCATTGTAGACAAATTTTTTGTAGTCTTCTGGTTCCTTTCTTCTTTCCTCGTCATTTTTCTTAGCAAATTCATCCACTTTAACATTTTCACTTTCAATGATTTTGTTAGAGGATTTGTTAAGACATTTATAAGCTTTTCTTTTGGTAGAATATCCTAGAAATATTCCTTCATCACTTTTACAGACAAGATTTCCATTTCTATCATCTTTCAATATATAACATTGAATTCCAAAAGTAACTCACATTTGGTGTGTATCCATACCATAGCTCATAAGGTGTCTTATTGGTGTCTTTATTTAATTGAACTCGATTTAATGTATAGACAACAATACTTATAGCTTCTCTCCAAAATGTTTGTGTGATGCCTTTTTCAATCATTAGTCATCTGGCACAATCAACAATTGATCTATTCCTTCTTTCAATAATCCCATTTTGTTGTGGTGTTCTTGGTGCAAAAACTTGTCTTGTAATTCCATGCTCATTACAGAAGTTAGTGAATTCATCAGAAATAAATTCTCCTCCTCTATCTGATCTTAAACATTTTAGTTATTTTCCACTTTTCTTTTCAACTATAGCTTTATACCATTTGAACATTTTAAATTCTTATGATTTCCCTTTTAAGAACATGATAGTCATCATCCTAGAATATTCATCAACAAATAGAATGAAATATCTATCACCATAATAGCTCTTTGTTCTCATTGGTCCACATAAGTCAATATGGACTAATTCTAGATTAGCATTAGATGAGTAGGTTTTTCTCTTGAAACTAGACTTTTTCATTTTTCCTTTTTGACAATTCTTACACATGACATGGTCGAGTTTTGACATGCTCAGTAAGCCTCTTACTTTTATTTTCTTTCTTATCCTAACCATGTTGTCAAAATTCACATGACATAACCTTTTATGCCACAACCAAATGTCTTTATTTCTAGAAAATAAATAAGTGGCCTTAATATCATCAAGATAGAATAGGTTACCTTTTGTTTGTTCAGCAGTACTGATCAACCTTCCTGTTTCATTATAGATCTTTTCCTTTTTTTTCTCAAATGCAACTTGGTGACCTGTGTTATTTAGTTGTGAAACACTCAATAGATTATAGTTAAGTCCTTTCACCCAATATTCATTTTCACATCTAATCAGATTATTCAACATGATGGTTCCTTTAGGTGAGTAATTACCCATCCTAACTGATCCACCATTATAATATTAAAAAGTTTCAAACTTTTCCTTATCTCTAGTCATGTGGTGAGTACAACCACTATTAATAATCCAGACATAATTTTTACTAACATTAAATATGATTGCAGTTTCAACATACCTTTCTTCTTTATCTGAATCATCCTTTATAACAACAAATACTACCTCAATATCTTCATCAGATTCGGTGTCAGTATTTTCAGCTTTGTTCTCAATCAGGTAACAAGCTTTCTTGCCTTTGTCTTGTAGTCTCGGTTATCTCTTATGTCAGAGTGTCAGTTGCTTCTGTAGTCTCAGTCATCACTTCTATCAAACTTCTTTTCATAAGATCTATCATTGTTTCTTTCATCTTTTGTCTTGTTAGGGCATCTCGCAGCAAAGTGTCCAATCTCTTTGCAATTAAAACATACCAATAGTAATTTACCTTTGTATCTACCTTTGCCTCTTTGCAATCTTATAGCCATTAGTGCTTCAATTTCATCAAGTTCTTGTTCATTACTATCACTTTCACTATCATTTCTCATAGTATGTTTATGACTTGATTTACTTATTTTCAGAGAATATTTGAATGCAGACTCAATCGTTGGTAAGACACTGTTGTCAAATTTATTCATCTCAAATGAAATAAGTCTACCAATCAAACTATCTAGAGTAACATTGTTATTTGCTACTGCTCTCATTTCTTGAATTGCAGATACTCTAATAGCATAAACAGGCAGTAGGGTTCTGAGAATATTACTTACCACTATTTCTTCCTCAAGTACTCCTACTCGGATAAGATTGATAGCTTCTTTGATTCTGCTACTGTACTGAGTGATGTTTACTCCTTTCATTCTTAGGTCATCAAACTTTCCTCTTAGGCTTTCAGTTTTAGCCCTCAACACATTTGTATCTCCTGCATGTACCAGCTTGAGTTTGTCCAACATTTTCTTTGCAGTGGTGCATGATTTGACATCTTCAAATTCAACATCGGATAGTGAAGAAGCAATCTCTATCATCATAGATTTGTGCTCATGTTTATCTCTCAACTGATCAATAGTCAGAGGTCATGTCGGTGCAACATATTCAATGTCTAACTATTGTGTGACAACATTTCCAATACCTGATAGGTGGAGTCTTGTCCTGCTTTTCCATGATGAAAAGTTGTCCTTGTTCAACTTAGGAACATCCCTTTTTCTCACCTTGTGATCTTTATCTTGAGTCTTTAAAATCTCTTCCAAGCACACTAGCTATGATACCAATTGTTAGAATAACTAAGAAGGGGGGTGAATAAGTGGCCTCAAAAACTAATCCAATAATCCAACCAAAACTTTATATCAAAAATATAATACCTTAAGTTATCTTCAGTCCTACAAGATGTATGCCTTTAGTAATTTTATCAAATATATATTTCTCGGTGAGTATATTGTTTATCTTTTTGTAGCCTTTACCAAATAGTAGTAAATAAACTTAGTGTTTACCAACCAATCTTGTTTTAGTAATGTGTAAAGCATAACATCAAAGCAATGAACCATATACACATTTGACACATGGATTTTTAACATGGAAACTTTGTTAAGGAAAAAACCACTTGGGACCGGTAACCCAAAATTTTCACTCTTTTGAAGTGAGCTCGGTGAAGAGCCAACCTTGTTAAAGGTTACAAACACACTGTTAAGTGCAACCTTGTTAGAGGATTTAAAACTAACAGTTTATCATTTGACCTAGCATTCATTACCCTATCAACATGAAAACCTTTTGATACTCTTGAGTATCTCAATACAATAAGGATGGTTAAATCCCACTTGGTTAAGAGATTTTCTGAATCAATGGTTAAACTGAAATAGTAAATGATTTGTTCAACAATACAAATTTAACTTGCAGATTTTCAGATCTATTGTTAGTTCATAATACCTCTCTGATCAATGTTCTCTTCAATTCCTTTGCTCCCCTTCTTTTTTCTTTTCTGCTCGGTGAATGCTCTTGCTTCTCTATTGTTCGGTGTATGCAGAATTTCCTCGGCTCTGTTCTTCAGCCTGTATGATCAGATTTGCATGAAGACTTCTATCTTCACGAGAATTATATTCAGAATTCCTCTCTATTCTAATGAATTACTTGTCTCTTTATATAGACATGATTTCATCATTTACATTCCTTGTCTTTCTTGTTCTTGACGTATATAGATTCTTGATCTGCAAATCTCACCATGCATTTCTTTAATCTTTAAATCTTTGCTTTAGTTTTATCCCATAGATTTATCCTTGACAACTGTGAATAAAACTAGCTTTAAATCTTTAGTTCAACTGATTGATGAAAACAAAGCAATCAATCAGTTAACTCTAAATATAGCTCCTTCCAGCTAAGTGTTTTGTCATTTTCTAACTCCAGTTGATTTCGGTCATCAACTCTTAGTTTGCTCGGTCATTGACTCCATTTGTCATCAAGCATCAACTTCAATTATTCTCGGTGACCACTTTGGTTATGCTTGGTGTGGCGGTGCTCAGTATACACTATGACTGCTCGGGGTTCTTTGTCTGTCAGTGTGCACTATCTGTCAGTGTTTAGTGTCACTCAGTGTACACTGGCTTTTTATGTTTACCAATAACATAAACTTTGTTTCTTTGGTTTCTTGAATTCTATGACAATATGTATATAACCAATCAGATTATATCAAGTTGACATCAATGAAAATACAATACATTAATTGATTTAATGTCTTGCATTTACTTTCTACAGCTCGATGATCATCAACTTATCATCTTCAAACATTCAATCAGTTATAGTTCATCACATTAGTGTTAGGATAGAATCCTAAAAGGCCTCCAAAGAGTTAAATACAATGATAAAGGAATGGAGAGTTTCCAAGTTGACAATTATGTTGTCAACTTGACAACAATATACTAAATATAACAGTCATTAAACTGACTAAAAGAGGTTTGGCAAGGAGTTGTAACTATCAACCAATTAGTAGAAGGGTATTTGGGTAGTGTGAGCATGAATGAGAGTAAGAGAGGACTTTTAGGGAGTTTGGTAGAGTGATGAAGTTTTTTAAATCAACAAACTTTTTTATTTCCTTGCAAACTGTCTATTCTCTGTCGTAAGGACACAGTCATTGTGTTTGTGTTCATAAGCTCTTAATTCTATGCAATATTGATTGGGAACGGATTGAAATGGTATTAGTTTAAATTTTTATTCATTTCCATGCAAAGGTTGTGTTATTTTGTGAAGTTTTGAACAAAGAAAGTCAATTTTGTATTAATTGTTCCTAGACAGGGTCTTGGTGTGCAATCAACAATTGCTTTGAAGACACCATGAATGTTTAAGACTCCCCCACTTACTGTATTTAATTTTACTTGTGGGGAGAGTCTAAAACATGTATGATATGTGCCATATGTGTTTGGTTGCAGGGGTATGTAGGGATTGAAGATGAAGATCTCTGATTGAAGAGATATTATTGATTGAGGGTACATGGTGGTTGGACCAGTCAAGGTCTAAGAGTTCCACCCAAAGGAGGGCCACTTTTATGACTTGGTATGTCATGATAGGTTACTTGGATGGTGTAGGATCCATTGGTAGGAGCTAGAAGTGTTTAGAAGTGTCTTGTTGACAAAGCCCAAGGTTGGTGCACCTAGGAAGGAGGGTTTGGTATATACAATCGAAGGGTATAACAGAAAGATACATCATTTGGAGGCTAGGAAAAATAGGTTCCAAACATTTTTTAGTGTAGCATGGTCCTCAAAGGGACTTCAGTTTCTTTATAGGCCAGGTGTATGGTGTAGAAGCACGTAGCCATTTTTATACCTCCTGATGTAATGATCATATTTTTATGTTTTTCTTTGCGTAAAATAAGGTCCCAAGGACCATTTTTAAGGTATTTCTAATTAATCCATGTCATGGAAGGTCATAGTTGGTCCAAAATGTAAAACTATACCAAAATTGTCAATATTTCTATGTGAAAGTAAAAGTTTCCAATGAGGCTTCCATGGAGCTTTATGATGTAATAAGGTTAAATTAGCCTATTTTAGGAATATGTAGGTTATTTTATGTTGTTATAAAGTTTTTTTTTTATTTATTGTTTCACAAAATGCAAGGATTGCAAAATTTGCACAACAATTGTTGAGCAACTTTTCAAATTTAAAAAGTTTCTTAACAAGGGTCATTTAGTAACAAGCTATTTCCAATGGTACCATAATGAAAAATTTAGTTGCAATCCATTGATATATTATTGAAAATATGTTATATATTCCTCGGGGACTCGAGGCATGGGTGTTTATGCAATATAAAAAAAATTTGATCAATAAGGCTGCATATATATCCCAGAATTATGAAATTCTCTACACAATCAACCAAATAATCCAAGTTTAAAAGATCCACCCTAGGCCACACGATGATCTAATTTCTTGTTTTAAAAAATAATTACAAATCTATTGAGAGGAGAAGAAACACGTTTCCTACTACTACTCTCATTTCAACCAATTATTACACTAACACATTCAATCATTTTAATTAACAAAATTAATCTAATGGACATAACTTTTACTTGATAATCCTTAATTCCATTAACACGAGTACATTCAAGAGTACCCACTCGTATCATGAATCTCATACACAGTAATCCTTTTAAGTGATTCAATTGATATTATAATATACTCTATTCTAATCTAACATCGCATCCTACCCCATAGAATATTATTAGATTTACATTAAGCACTAAACATATTGGTATTCTTCTAACATTTCCTTTGCATTAAAATATACAACTTAGAACTAATCTTATAAAATTACATTCATATTACCCAACTATTTCATTTACATTCTATAGTAATCTCATCATTTATATACCATTATAGTCAACCAACTAGTAATATTGTTAGTTGCATACAACTAAAGTAATGCACACATAAAACATCAATCATAGGTTTCTTAGTACCCGATTACTACATGAATTCATTTCCATAATACTCATCTAGGATCTTAACCATTCACTTGGAATCTAGCAATATTTACATTTAATAAGAATCCATTTTATGACAATTTGAATTCAATCATTAGGATGGAAAAAATGGTTTTAACTGTCTCAATCGGTTTGAGGACAATTTTAAAAGGTGATTGGTTGATGTTTGGGTCTAAAAGAGACCTATGTTCATTGTAATTACAGAGAGGAATACGGTTTTGTTTGAAGTGATAAGGAGATAGAAGTTTTGTATCAATAAAATGTTGTTTTCACTGCACTTTCTATAATTTCCTTCCATAAACAGTCACTATACATGCATTTGTTTATCTTGAAAGCTTGTTGTTAATTATTGAGTATACACACAACTTGCATCATGGAGATCATGAGTCACCTTTGAGGGAGAGTCAATTGAGCATACACCTAGTGGATATAGATCTAGAAGAGGTTCTTAGAAATGTTGAAAATATGACAAAAATGTATGACATATATTCTTATTTTTGCAACAATAGTTCTAGTCATAAGGTACCACCCATGTCACATGAAGGTAATGATGTTGTTACATGAAATAAGATATTGAAGGTTAACCCCCTTCATGTGAAAGGATGATTGTAAGTTCAAAAATCGACATGAAATTTCAAATGTCATGCAAAGTATATGAAGGATTTTAAGGTTGAAAAGTCAAGATGCAAGTCAAATGCAAAGATAAGGTGATTTTAAGAGAAGATGAAAATATGCAAGTAAAAATTCATGAAGAAGGATGAAGGCCAAGACATCAAGTTAAAAGTTATTTCAAGTACAAGCAGTTTCAAGAACACTTCAATGAGAATATTTCCAAGACAAAGAGGATGGAAAGATGGAGTTCAAACAAGATAAACATGCTATGTTGGCACACCTTCATTACCACCATTCTAGTGATTCCAAGTGGAAAGAGAAATGCATTTAATGTATTACACCTACTGAGTTTTCTCATTGGTCAATCCTTAAAAGGATATGTATTGAAAAAATTTAATTTTTTCATTGGCCCATGGATAGGTGCCTTATTGTAATTGGTTGACATTTAATTCTTGTAAGTGGTAGTTAGGGAAAACCCTAATTAGGGTTGTGTTGGCATAATATTGGTCCTTTCCAAGTAGTTAATTTGGGAGAGGGCATCTAGGACTGATCACTTGGTGCAGTAACAGCAAGAGGAGACCATGTCGTTGTAAAAAAACATTGGATAGTGACCAACATAAATAAAATTCATAATAAGGCATGAAGAACCACGGTAAGTTTAGAAGCATTAAAACCATGATAATTTTAGAAACATTAAAACCCCAAGTATGCCAAGATAGTGAAAGAAAAACCACGGCTCATGTCAAATTATACATAATATATATAATAAAAAAAGGTTGAAGTTTTTACCAATCCGCACACAAGTCACGACATGTGACAATTCCAAACAAATTCCCTAAATGTTTCTTATACCAAACCATAGCCTCAAAGCCCAAAAATGATACATATCTTTAAAAATACAAAGGCTATGGTTCACGGATAGAGATAAAATATGCATAGAAGAAATATTTTTTTCTTTCTGTATGATGATGCACATTGTAAAAAAAATATGTGGGTTCGAACATTAAGGTCATAACGAAACCACAGTCAACCAGAAACTATGCAAAGATTTCATACAAAAGGATGTACCTATGAATTCTTGGTATGTGTTCTATGTACCACTATTCAAGGCTTTATGACATTTGAATTCCAATGAATGGGGTCGGCTTCCATGCGCAGAGCTATGTCCTTTGGGTCACTGCTTTCGTGCGATAAAATAAAAATGAATTTGATCATCTAATTTTTTAATGCGTGCCCAGAACCGTCAAAATTGCGACAGTATCGGGAACAATTTTTTTTAAAATACCAATTTCATAAAATTTGCCCCTCCATCGGAAAATAGGCCCAAATGTATTAGTGTTTATACTCTCAGAAAATTCATAAACAACATGAGCTTATAAAGTCAGTGTTGGGTAAAGAATCAAGACACAAACACATCATGGTCATAAGATAGAAAGAAAGTCATTCCCAGCCTCTGTAACTTTCCTAAGGCCATTCTAATTCCCAGACTAACATCCATATCAATTAGTTCACTCAAGAAAGAAAACACAATTTACACCATGAAGAAACTAAAAAGAATACCACTGTAAATTTAACCCATCAATGATGTAAATGAAATTCCTATCACTAATTTCCATTTAATTACAGAATAACAATCCTCTAATGACTAAATACTACATTAATAATACAACTACCATTGATAGATAGTACTTAGCACAATGTTAAGATATTCATTAAAATTAACCTAATATTATTAACCATGTCTTGAACCAAAGCATAGCTAATAACATTAAAACAAAAATCAAATACAATAATGTAATAGTTAATTAAATTAAAAATTAATTCTACTTTTATTTTTAACAAATTATAATTATGAATAATAATAATTAAAAAGAACTTTACTTTTTAACAAATGAAAAATTACTGATATTAATACTAATAAAACTTTATTAAATAAACTAAAAATTATTAATATTAAAAATTTAAACTTTATTAAAAAAACAAAAAATAATATTTTAAGGGGAAACGGGTCCCACGGCCCCCCCCTTTCTGTCGTGATTTGAGGCGGCTACGGCTGCCCATCGCAGTCTGTGCTGCCTTACGGCAGCTCGGTTGCTGCCGTCTGGCCAGCCTAGTGCTGCAGGCGGCTTAAGCCAAGCCGCGGGGTGGGTGGGGTAAAACCCCTCCGCCCCAAGGTTATTAAAATTTATTTTTGTAAAAAAAGGTTATATTTTTTTTAAACAACAATTTTGTAAATTACGAAAATACCGATTTTTTTTTCTAGTGTATTTTTTCACTGTAGTTTTTATTTTAAAAGAAAAACTAGCAAGCTAATTTTTAACAAAATCTCTTTTTTTTTTAAATAGTAGGAAGAATCAAAGGGATAAATTTGCCAGCATAACCCTACTATATGCATGAATTATTTTTGTCTCCAAATGTCTGTTTTGAACATGTTTTTTTTTTTCTAGAATGTAGATCCATGGGTTTTCCAAATACCAACAAGACAATTACACCATTTAAAATCAATATACATGCAACAACGAAAATTAAACAAACACAAAGAAGCAATCTTCTCAACAAAACAAAGATTTGCCAAGGTTTTCAAACCCTGCCTTGGATTCCAATGACAGATTTGAACACTGATGCCCTAGAAAATGGAGAATCCCAAAATCCTCCAAACCTGAATTCACCAACAGATCCGGAGAAATGATGGCCTGAAAACACTAATCCCAGAATTCCTCCCAAGCTTCCAAAGCAACAATCTTCACCAAAATACCAAAAATTCTAAGATCCCTTCAATCCTCCTCCAAAACCTGTATATCTCTAATGAAAAGAAAATCCCCCATAAAGAGATCCCACTTTCCCTCTTTCATGCAAACCCAGAAAACAAACACTCCACTCAACTCAGTTACCTCAACCTTCTTAATTGAAAGAAAATCCTAATTAAATAAATAAAAAATATCTTTTATTTTGCAACTCCCACTTAATATTTAAAAACTTGCATATAAATTCCAATTCTAATTTAAACAATTACAATGCAAAGTAATTAAATAAATATTATATTAAATAAATTAAATATCTAAAGCACAAGTTAATTCATGCACTTAAATATTTAAATATTTAATAAAGCATTAAAACTTAAATAACTCTAAAATTTAAGTTGAATATTTAATTAAATCCAAATATTCAAATTTTTGAACTTTAATTAAATCCCTTAATAAACATAGGTATTTAATTAATTCTAATTAATTAAATCCCCTATATTTAATATTCAATTAATCCAACCCAACTATAGGTGTAATTCAATACTAACAATAATCAATTCAATAAGTGACAAAGTACATCAACCAAATAACAATACACACAATTAAGACCAACCAAAGTAAAAACTCACAAACACAACAGGAAGGGATTCGTGAATTTACGTCACTTAGACAAATTTGGGTAGGGTAGTCAAACTGATTCTTGTCCAAATCTTAGGACAAAATAGGCTTAGGGTAGAGTTTCGGGTCTGACTGTTAACTCCCCTCTTAACATTTGAGACACATATATGGGCACGCTCACTCCTGCCAATTCAAGGAAGATGATGTCCAGTACCTACAAACTTGTCATCACAAGAACAAGCATGTACATCCAATATAAATATCATAACAAACAATGACATGGATCGTTCGATCATGTGGATCTCTCAATGCGAGTAACTACGTCTTTGTCCTCTACCACATCAAGCACGCCAACAAGAACATTATCACATATGTTAACCAAACACATGCAAGTTTGGGGTAAGTAATATCATAGTTCTAGTATCAACATATAAAAACATCATCATGAAAATATCCTCATCATCTATCTACTAACACATGATATAAAAGTCATGATAAAAAATCACCAACCCATTGGGATAGTAAATGCTCACATAAAATGCAGCCCAAAAGAATTCGGCAATCAACTGAAATAATAACCTAAAAGAGTTCGGCACAAAAATTGAAACCAAACTATGGGTGGGTATTACACTTGAGAAGACCTTTCTTCATCATCATAGGTTGTGATTGTGATCTTTCTCTTTGGATCCACTACATTTACAACATAGTGTAAGGATCAAAACAAATTCAAGGTACAAATGTTTAAGCCAACTCCCCATCTATCAAGACTCTCTTGACTCTATATTTTTGAATAAGGACTTCAATATGCAATAGGATATTTTGTGAATGATTCAATGACATGTCATCATCTTCAAAAAAAGATAAGAAATGAGGTGCAATAAGATGACGTACTATGGTTTAAAATTGGTCCACATCCAAGTTGTTAGGAATAGTCGTGTCCACAAGGGTCCTTTCCATGACATGTTTATGAGATGGTGGGATCTTCAAAAGTTCTAATATGGAAATTTGAGTAGGTGTCCTTTGAAGTTGATCTACCAAGCTATATTGTCGTGATGTTGAAGATGATTCATTTGATGTTTTATTATTTTCTCCTTGTAAGTTCACCTTTTCTTGAGTTCTTGTGATGACATGGGCGAGTTTTGTCTCTTGATTATCCTTGACAATGATGACATTGATGGTATTGTCAATTCCCGATAAGGTGTTTATGGTGTTATCATAAGCATGAACAAAATTCACCTTATCTCCCTTCTTGTTTGATTGCGATGTTTTTGATGTTTCTTCCTTTTCATGAGTAAAGAGTGGACTTTTAAATGTCACGTGGTCATCATTATTCTTAGGTCCAACAATAATAGCATTGTTATCAATGAAATCTTGGATCACATATTTTAATCTCATACAATCATTGGTTTTTTTACTGTTATTTCTATGGTATTCATAATGGTGTGAATCATTCCACCAAGAAGGTTTTACTTGGGGTTCATATCCTCTTGATTCGGGTAAGGAGATCAATTTGTTGGCTATAAGTGTTCTTAAAGTAGATTCAAGAGGTTCGCCCAAGGGTGTAAACTTTCTTTTGGGTTGATATTGTGGAGACTTAGGTCTATTATTGTCTTGAATGTTGTTTGATGAGTTGTTCAATTTATTGAAATTGTTGGATTGATTGTTAGACAAATAGAATAGTTTAGTTTAACATTATTGGCATCTACCACTCCATATTTCACCGCATATTTTTTGTTATTCATCCAAAACTTTGGTTTACCATTATTGTAGTTATTATTTTTGTTTAAATGGTTTGGTGTTGTTGAAATTGTTGTTGGTGTTTGAGTTGTTTGAGAAGCCTCTAATATCTTTGTATAACTTTAATTTACCTTTTCTTACTAAGGCATCCTTAATAGTAATACCATTCTCTATCATTTTGTCAAACGTAGGAGGACATTGCAATTGAAGACAATAATTCATCTCACTAGTTAAGTTGTTGATGAAAATACCCATGTTTTATTTTCTGAGTACACTCCTAGGATATTTGGCAAATATTCTTCTTTATCTTTGTAAGAATGTCAAAAATGACCCTCCATTCTGTTGCTTAGTTTTACAAAGATCCAACATAATAACCTTGTGTTCTATGTTGTAGGAGTATTATGGGACAAACTTGGCAACTAGTTCCCCAAAATTTTGATGTCGGCTAGTAACTTTGAAAACCATTCCATGGATTGTCCTCCTAAAATCCTTGGAAATAACCTCATTAGGTAAGTTTGTTCATGTATAAAATCTATTCTTATGGTGCAAAATTCCCATATATGATCTTGTGGATCGGTTCTACCTATACACTTATCATACTTAGGAATGTCTATGTTTGGTGGGAATGACACCATATTCAAACTTTTATCAAACGAGAATGGACAAATACCTTCTAAGGCATTTTTCTTTGCTGAAGTTCCCCTTTGTATGTCTTGAAGTTGTTGCAAAACCTTTATTTGTTTGTTCAAGGTACCTAGGGGATTAACTTCATCTTTGTCTTGTTTCAATTTTGAAATGTCATAGTCGTGAGGTAATTTGACCCCTAATTGTGCTACGACCATGAGGTAATTTGACCTTTCCTTATCGGCATCTAGGGATTTTTCCATGAGTTTTTGAAACTTGACATCTTGTTGGGCTTCTCTAATATTTTCTTCAGTTACCTCTTCATCATGGTGATTTTTTTTTCCATTGTTGGCCTTAGCCCAAATGTTTTCTTCCATTATGGGTTGTTGTTATGTCTTCTCTTATTGTGGTATTTTTGTCTCCTTGGGATCTTGAGGTTGTTGGAAATGGTAAGATGGAGTCCTTTTTTATGGTATGAAAATTGTGGGGAGTTAGCCTTGTGTTGAATCCTTTTGAAGTAATTGGTTTGATATAGAATCTTGATTGAGGTTTGTAAACAAGTGATAGATAAGGGTTTCAAATAGGATTGATCAATATGAAGTGTGTCCGAGATGACAGAGTCTAATAGAAAAGGATCTATTTCTATGGAAAAGACTCAAAATTGATCTTGATTCCTTGGGTTCGGGATGAAGGACCTGTAATCCTTAATGGTAAACTTTCCAAAATTGAAGATCAATGTTGTTTGACAACACTTGCAAACTGATGATATCTGAATGGAACAAAAATTAAAGATTCACTTGTTTGACAAGATGGTATATGATTGAATTCTAGACCTTTTATGATGAGAAAAGGATCTACTCTGAAAAGGGTATCTGAAACAACTCTCACAATTTTCTCAAAATGCATGGAGGTGCCTGCTATTTTAAAAGCGATGATTTAGAAGCGATAGAACATGAGTCATAAGCGATGGAACTATTGGGAAAAGAGATACTATAATTGTCAAAAGCAGTGGGAAATTTGTTATAAGCGATGTAACTAGTGTCAAATACGGTATACTACCCTCTCTTTCCAGAGTTTGTAAAAAAAGGTAAATTTGTTTGAAGTTTTTCTTGTGAATGGTTGAATTCTTCTGATTTGCAAGATCATGAAAACATTATAAACACTTTCAAACACTCATTTTTTGTCTATACCTCTACAACATTCATTGTATGTTCTCAAACCATTTTCACGGGTATAGCACAATATAACAAATCAAGCAATCTACCTAAGGAAATTTTGGATTCAATATATCATTTATAGGCCCACGAACTTGGAAAAAATTTCAAAATTGATACTCCCGACCCTCATGCTCTATGTCCCTCCTATTGTAAGAGGTAATCCCATGCTAAGATGATGAGAAAATTATGCACTTCAACAAGCCTTCAAGGTGTGAAACAAGGATTTTTGGTAATCACTTCCAAAAACCTTTTTCCTCACAAGCAGTGGAGTACATATAGTGTGTAGCTTCAGAGGATGACATAATCCTCTTTCACTATACCTGATATACCATGGATAATAAGGTAGGTTTTCTAATTAACATGGTTGTAGATAGGATTCCGTTCAAAAAATTTGAGTTTATCCCCCATTACAGAGGCTTCTCACCATCATAAAAATGATGTTTTGCGCAATTACGAAGAACCACTAGAGGAAGTCTATTGTCAAGATCTTTCTGTCATTCACCCCATTAAGGATGAATGCATTTTGATTATAGAGGGTCGGATTACCATGGATTTTTTTTTTGTATCCCACTTGGGTTGTTCCCTCTCACCGACCTCGTAAGGAAAATCTCGAGAGAAAGACCTGCTATGGTTAGATGCACTAATAAAATTGAAATTGAATCTAAGTAGGTCTGGTCTTTGGGGTGAATCTAAGTAGGTCTGGTATTTTGGTCACCCCAAAGAGGGGAGAGGATATCCCTACCATTTTCGGCTCACAAACACATAGAACACATGATTCATTTTTCAACATTATCTAACTAGGCATAATTTTGGTAGGTTTGGCATTTTGATCACCAAAGATAGGGAGAGCATATTCCTACTACTATAATCCACAAGCATAAAATGTCTTTTTAGATTATTCTGTGTTTCAAAGGAAAATGTCGCAAGGTGAATTTCAATGGAAGTAAAATTGCCGTAATCAAGATTTGGAGATTATGAGAATGCACAACTTTAGCAATTTCTTAGCATTTTTAGCAATTTTCACGTAATGTTTCCACAAGCTAGCACAACATTAGCATCAACACAATTACAACAAACAAGTACTTGAAGGCATATTGATGTTATATTTGGCTAAATACATGTTAAGAATGGGCGAATAATGATCATACGATTTAGAGTCCTCTTGAATTATGAACATGTCATTAGCCCATTCAAACCTTCATGTCATTAGCCCATTCAAACCTAGAAGTATTAGCATGTGCACTGTTATGAGATTTTCAAGCATAAAAATCTAGCTTCCTGCGAATGATTTTCTTCAATTTTCCAATTCTAGCCATCTGCGTCATCATTTAAATGTCTTTTAGCTCTCGGATATGGAAATTCAAATAAGAGTTTAAGGCAACATAACTAAAGTTAAAAGAAACACTCTTTGTATCAAAGGCGATGTTATTAAAATCAAAAGTGACTCTCTTTCATTCAAAAGCTATGTTATTTGATCCAAAAATGATACTATTTAATCTTTTCAAAATCCCGCAAACAAAAATACAAAAAAAAATCAATAGTTGCAGTTTTTAAAAGCTACAAAATAGAGAATTAAAGCGACAGAACATGCAAAAGAAAAATTATTTTGATCAAAAGTGATGTTATTCCAATCAAAAGCGATTCTCTTCAAGTCAAAGGCGATAGTCTTTTCTGCAAAGGCGACAAACTTCTATTCAAATGCGACAATCTACCTGATTATGTGACCTGCAAGTAAAAATCTGTAACAAAAAGCTTAACAAAATTGATTCATAAGTGAGGCGTGGGCCCCACAATGGGAACCAATAAATATATATAAAAATATTTTCACATACAACAATAAAATATTTGTTTCCTAAAGGTAGCTAGATTCAACCTTTGGACTATGAAGGGATTTGTTTTAGGTGTAGAAGGTGCTTCAAAACAAGGCATGTTGCGGCCAAATGTGATCAAGAGAAAGTGAAATCGAAGAATCCCTCTTTATAGTGGAAAGGTACTTCTTTGCATTACATGGTATTCAAGAACTCTTCCTAGAAGAGTTTCTCCCAAGTGGTCGAGCAGGATATTCCTGTCAATGTGTCGCAGGTTACTAATGTGGAATCTGCTAGATTTGTTGGATTTGTTCTTGTTGGTTCAGTGCTAGTTTGTGATAGGGTTCCTGCTAGTGTGTTTGTTGGTGCTACCCGTTTAGTCGATGCTAGACCAATAGCAGGTTTTTCTAGTTCTTATCTTGTTGCTTCTATAATGGATTGTGATAGGGTTACTACTGGTAAGTCTGCTGGTGTTGTCCCTTCAGTTGTGGTTGTCTATGGGGTTGTGGTTGGCCCTAGCTCTCTAGTGGCGGGTGTAGAGTGTTTCTCTCCCATGAGTTTCAAGATTTTGGTGATGGATTTAGCGGCCTGGAAGGATGAGGATGGAAAGGTGGAAGAAGGATAGATCACAGTAAAAGGTAAACACCCTAAGAGGTCTTCACCCTCTTTTGATATGACCCTTCGGTCCCATAAGAAGGGGGCCAAAGGTAAATCTTAATATTGGACGATCATAGATTTTGACTGGGATTTTTTATCCTTTCTCTCGTTTGTGTTTGTATGTTGTTCTTCTCATGCATTGTTTGCTCTAGGTTGAGGGAGCCTGATGTTAAAACCCTCGCTTTGGTCTTGATTCGTTCCTTGTTGTTGTGGGTTGTCTTTGAATATCTTTAGCAACCTTTTTGTACAGGGTTTCGGGGCCCCTTCAAAACCTTCTTTTCACTTAATCAAAACAATGAAACATTAGTATCAAAAATTTAGTGCAAATCAAGATAAAGAATTGACAAAAAACATGAAATAACTCTATAAAAAGTGTCTCATTGCTCTCTATTTTGAGGGACCTATTAGATTTAGCTCTCAGTTGCAAATTGAGCTCATAAGTGACAACCTTAAAAATGAGAATTGATGATGAATTGAATGATCTAAGCAATAATTAAATGCAAATTATTCTAAATGATGAAGAACAATGATGAATTCAACTATGCTGAACATGATGCAAACTAAATTGAGCATTATGATGCTACTCAAATGATATTCTTTAGCTAAATGTATGCAAAAACTAGCATAATGTGGATGTTTGAATGAATGTGGATGATTTGCACTAAGAATGTATCTTATTTATAGGATTTCTCAAGATCCTAGGGGTGAGTTTATGATTAATCATGGTCAAGATAGAGTTTGAGTTAGAGTTGATGATGTGTCCAAGATGAATGGTCAAGATTGCCTTGTGGAAATGGATGGTTAAGATAGAAAAACCTTTAACTAAACCATGTGAGCTTATCCCTTGTCTCCCATTGGTTGATTTGATTTTGTCATTTAGTGGTAGGGGAGCCATTTTAGAGAGAAATTAATTCAAAAGAATTTATTAAATTAGCCATATGTAATAGATGAATGGGTTAGATTTAATTAATAAAGATAAACTATATAATCAAATATTAATTCAATCACATAGTTGATGAGTTTTGATTTAGTTAATCCAAATGACTTGAATTTAATTAATGTTTTCTATTGACCATTTTTAAGTGTATACACATAGACTTAATTAACTCAATATTCATCAAACTTAAGTCTTCAACATATTGATTTAATAACAGCCCAAAAAGTATAGTGTCGGTAATATTATTCAGAGGCTTGGGTCCCACAAACTATAGTTCAAAACTAAAATAAGCTTATAAGCATCGACACTCTTGATTAATCAAAGACGCATCGTATTCTGAATGTGATATTAAACTATGTCCTTTGGTGTTTGTGCAGTCTGCAAAAACTTTCACATGGAGTATTTGTCGTGCAACTATAGAGTTAAGTTGCAAGTTGAAGATTGGGGTATGCCTATATTAGGGCATATTACAGATGACATTTTGGGGATGTCTTCAACATCAACAAGCTTCATGTTCACATAGCAATTCACCAACTCATTGGTGACGATGTATTGTTCCCACACTCTCGAAGGATAATTTTCCCTTTTTATTTGTTGTCTATTTTCCTTTCAAATTCACTGGATTTTCTCCAATTGTATACCCTACTAGATATAATAGTTCAAAATATCATGAATCGTCATTTGATGGGGAACAATAGAATTCTTAGGGTTGTTCGATAATATGAATTTTGGGAAGGACAAGTGCTGGTAGGTGGCTTATTTCCTCAACATTTGTTGCAGACTATTTTTTAGTGGCGAATCTTTGCCTATTGGAAAGTTTTGGGATTTCTCCGAGCTAGAATTGGTGAACATGAGGGATCATCCACTGTGGCCAAATCACCCTGAATTCCTGTGGTAACAGTCCAATGTTTGTTGGAATTTCCATTGACCACATATCGTTTCACGTGGATGATCGTTATATTCACATGGAATCACTTGGACGTGGGTATTTAATCGCCCCCCTTATTTTCTAGTTATAGTAAAACGTCTCTGTATCCGGGACCTATTTTGCCAACGGTTTATTAAATCTCCGTTGCAAGCATTAGCCCATTTCGCCCATAAAAATCTACACATAGTTGTTAATGAGGCCCGATTCGGTAATAACAATTAAAATGTTATAAGCATTCGAGGAACCATTTTGCCAATTTCCATGAGTATTAGTAATTACACCTCCATGCAAAATGGAGGGCCAAAATCTTGGGCAGGTTAATTAGTAGTTGATTCACGCCACTTAAATCAAGATGTATTTTGAAAATCCCGCAAAATTCACCAAAAATGGAATCATAGATTGATATAAATACTATTTGAAGTTTGAAACACTCTTTCTTACAATTTGTTCGTGTTTGATTACTAAATTTGGGAGCTCCTGATTCGCATCAATTTGATTTGGAACCTTGAAGTTGATGTTAGGGTGGAAGGCCAGAGATAGAACCTTGCAACACAGACCCATACATTCTTGATTCCTGATTTAGAGAAAGCCTAAAGGTGAGTAATCATTTCTTTATACTTCATAGTATTAGTTTTAATTCATAGTGAGAGGTGAAGATGTCAAACAAGGGTGAGACTCCTCATGGTGGTGAAGGGATTGAGATATCAGAGAAGGGTGAGACTCGGACTCGTCAATGTGGTGAAGGGATTTCCATGTCAAACAAGGCTGAGACTGAGGCTCTTCAGGGTGGTGACGGGATTGGGATGTCAGACAAGGGTGAGACTCCTCAGGGCGGTGAAGGGATTGGAAGGATAGACAAGGGTAAGAATCCTCAGGGAAGTGAAGGGATTCAGAGGCCACACAAGGGTAAGACTCCTCAGTGTGGTGAAGGGATTGGGAGGCCAGACAAGGGTAAGACTCCTCAGGGTGATGAAGGGATTGGAAGGCCATCAAAATGCCCACAACTTAGAGATACTACCATAAAGTCTTTCTTTGGAATTGGAAAAGTTTCTAGTCCATCAACTTCTGCAATTACAGAAGCCATTCACAGTAGCACACCACCATCACAAGGTGGGATTATCATTGAGTTAATGCATCAAATGAGGATGACAATATCGACACAACAGAAGATGTTCTAAGGGATACCCCGAATGAGATAATTCAGTTAGATGAAAATGCTAGCACTGAAGATGATATTGATGTTGGCAGGAAGAAAAGAAAAAGGAAAGTAAAAATGGGGTGGGAGTGGGAAATGACAAGGAATTTTAAGCTTGATTGGGTAGCAAAGTACCCATTCATTAAAGTAGTCCCAAACAATGATGAACAACCAACATAATGGAGGTGTAAGATTTGTAGCTGGAAAACTAAAAGAGAGAAGAAGTTGTAGCTAAAGCTTGACACCATCGAAAAGCATATTGGTAAGGTTTCTGAAAAATATACCATAGATGGGAAGGAAACATCAATAGTGAGATGGAAATCAAAGGAAGAATGTCTCCATGTTAAGTATGCCACAAAATATGAAGAGCATAACCACGGAATGGAACTGACTGGTAGTAGTGAAAATCCAATCAAGGTTGTGCTTGAACATGGAGCGAAAGATGCAAACCTGGCAAAGACTATTCAGATGAGTGTTATTTTTCATATTGTCTAGAAGGTGTCCTATGAGAGACTTCTCAAAATATAGTAATTTATTATCTTTTTTGAAATTTCCTCACTATCCTATGTCACATTGGTCAATAAACGGTGGATGGGAAATGGAAAATGGTCTTGCTGAGGTGGAAAATAAAAATTTACAGGAGAGTGTAAAAGAGTCAAAATTCATTTCATTATCCATAGATGAAGTTACTTCGGTAGATAACACTGCTTGGGTTTGTATGCATGTGTATACTGTAAAAGAACATGTCCGCCAAGCTCATTTAATCTATGTTCGTAAAATGAGGGGCAATTCAACAACAAAAAATTTATATTTAGAAGTTAAGAAAGCTTTGAATGAAATTGCTGGTATGGATGACTAGACAATTTCCAAGAAGTTGGTGTGTTTTGGAGCTGCAGTAATGCAAGACCAAAGGACCGGTCTTTGTGCAAGATTGCAAACTAGTATTGCACCATACATGCTTGGTATTCACTGCATGACCCACCAAATGAATTTAACATATAGAATTGTAAGCAATTTCCCAACAGTGTCAAAAGTTGAAGATCTAGTCCACGAGCTCCACTCATACTTCTGCCAAAGTCCTAAATGTTTTGCAGAATTTCAGATTTTTGTTGAGGGAGTAACAACAGGAAACAAGCTTCTCAAGGATGTTGAGACAAGATGGATCTCCTTGCATGGACTAGTAGAATGAGATCTAACAGAATATCAATCCTTAATCAGACTAATGTACGGGCAATGCCTCACATTAGACAAAGAACCTGATCTAGATTACATAAGTTAATTTATATAGAGACTCTATTAACTTTAGCTAGTCTCCTCCCCATGCCGGATTCAATGAACAAACTTGTTAAGAAATCCCAAGACAAAACTATATATATCAATGAGTATAGCAACCTACATAAAATGACATGTTTGGACCTGGATAGTCTATATTCAGCTCTAACATATCAAAGCCCAATTTTTTTAGGTGGTAGATAATTAGAAATTTGAATCATGTTGACATTTTTTATATTTCAATGCAAAAAATGAGTTATGTGTCTTTTTAAAAGGATTTCATATACCAATGCACCAATCTAGGACATGCAAGTGAGGCAGAGTAGTACCAGTTAAAAATGAAGATTTTGAGAGGATTGTTAAATCTGGTAGTGATAGTTTGAAGTCTATTGCATACCAACTTTCAACTAAGATTCGTGAAAGATTCCCTTGAGAAGATATACTTGAAGCCATAACTTGTGTGTATCCTCAAATTGGCACGACTTCGGAGATAATCCAAATGGCACAAAGGTGTTTCATAAAAAAATTAGAGGAATCAATATTCACATTTTCAAAAGATGCAGATTGCAATGGACATCCAATAGAAGGAATTTTAAATTCAAATCATCTTAAAAAACAATGTAAAACTTTTGCATTGTGTATGAAGCAGCAGTTGGAAAAATTTGAGAATCCATTCGAACCTGGATCAATAACAAGGATTTGAAAAAGGATAGATCATAGTGATGTATTGCATAATTCAATACTAGAATATTTCAAATTTGTTGATTTATGTCAAACAATGATATCGGTGTCAATGGAAGATGAGTGAGTTTTTAGTGCATTAGGGATTTTGAAATCAAAGATCATAAACAAACTAGATAGAAATTTGGAAACTTTCTTGAGGTTGTTTGTAACTGAGTATAATATCAGAGATTTTCCTTGTGATAGGGCACTGACAATCTAGAATTCCCTGCACAAAATGTGAGGGTTGTGCAACACTTCAGAAGTTGGTGGTGCTACTTCTAGTGCTGAGACAAATGATGGATCTTAGAGTCAGAATGAAGACAAAATATTTTACTACCCGACTCAGAATGAAGATGAACATGTTAGTACTGGTCAGTTTCAGGATCTTGAGTCCATTTGGGAAATAGAAGCCTCAGACTGAGTCATTGAAGTGAATTAGTAGTCAGTTTTTTGGTATTTATACTGCACTTCTTGAGTCACATTACAATTTACAAGACTATAGTTGCTGATTTTTGATATTGTAATCCTTGAAATTCTCAATCAGAACGAATACTTATATCATATTTTAAATTATGGATTTGAATTATTAATAAGCATTGAACAATTAGAATTTAGTTTCTGATAGTTGTTTGTAACTACATGTTATTGTTGACTTTGACTATATATTTTAGTTCTAGTTTTAGAAATTTAGAGTCTTGACTCTTAGAGCTAAGAGAATATAATAATATATTTAGATCTGCATGAAGTTTGAATATCTATTGTATTTGGTAAATTGATTGCACATTATGCTTACATGAAATGCAACAATTTGTGTCACAAGATCCATAAAATTATTTATATTGCAATGTGCAATTGCATAAGTGTTAGAACCTTTCTACATTAAATGTTTAACATGATGTTAGAACAACATTTTTCCATTTTTCCAAAATGCCAACTCTAAGGGCCAAAGCCCAAAATGTCCCCTGAGCCTGTGTCACTATGACCATAATCTTGCTCTTAAAATATGATATATCCCTCCTTCAAATTATCCAAATTCAATTATTCAAAAATCCCTAATACTGTTCATATCGGGAAGACCCGAAAAAGTCTCTCCAACCCGGCCTACAATTCAAAATAACATTAACTGCAAAAAATATTGGTGTCATAGCGATAATATTGCCAAATGAACTTAATGCAATGATATCAGCGAGATTCCCCAATCAAAATTTCTCTCCAATCATAAAAAAATCAGCACAAAGTAGTATGGGACAAACCTATCGGTCAGACTATACCAATAGAAAGATGTCAGGACTCATAAAGCAGACAAGGCGTAATTATCAAGAGGAGTTACTCCGATATGCATAAATGAAGAATGTCATCGGCGTGAGAAATGATTATTGGGATGAATTCAAACAATTCTACCCGACTTCAAGGATCACATCGATAATAATTTTACGAAGGACGACTTTCAAGGGTCATCGATAAGAAGAAGCATCAAGTCCATCATTGTTACATTGATGATCTTAACCAAAGCAGAGAAATAAGGAATATACATATAGGTGAGTCATACTGACATAAGCGATGATGAAGATATTGGCCAAAGATGTGTGATCGATAAGACATTTGTGAAGGAAGCCCGATCGTATAGATCACACTGATGAGGATACAAAGAAACATATCAGGGAGACTTAGGCCGATATGGATGTTATGAACTCACTTAAGCTATCAACGTGAAAATAATTATCGGTATGAATATTTCCTTATAAAGTTGATAGCGATAGTTACAATGATGACTTAGGAGGAATAATCAGATCGCTATGGCTCTTAGCAAAAAGTTAGGCGTGATGAAATCATACCACCAAGAGACAATTGGGGAGAACTTGTCGATAGAAAGTCTCGTGCACATCGAAAGGAAATAGAATGAATCGGTGAGATGATTGGATATCAAACCGATCTGAATGAAGGTGACCAAAATGAGCATGTATCATCGACAACATTTGGAGGAAGTCTGGGTGATCATCCATAGAACATTTTAACTTTTCATGACTCACTGTACCATCGGTCTGACAGAATTAACTTCGAAATTAATTTACACCTGGCGTAGAACAACTTGGCGGTGGCCATTTCGAATTGTGCTCTGAAGAAGATCAAAAGTTCAAATCCAGACAGACTATTAGAGCAATTTGGCGTAACAAGAGCAAGAGTCATCATCAGAACAAATTGGACCCTGCAAAAAATAGTAAGCAAGTTTGAATTGTCTTGTTCTTTCATTTGATTGTGGTTAATTTGCTCGGTATTGAAGCAATGGAAAACCCTAAGAGTAAGGGCAGGAGGCGAAAGGGTGAGTCAGAGTCTAAAGAAACCAAAACCAAAAAACCTAGGGTACACAACAAACACCCCGAGACTTAGACATTACAAATTGAACAACAGGAGAAAATGGTTGAGAGTCAAAGAAAACTCTATCAAGGCCTAATTGACCAATGTTCTGGTTTGAGGGTTAAACCGAGAAGGATTATGCAATTAAACCCTAGTGCTAGCAAGTTTGAAGACATATATCACGTAGATGTCTGGACCAGTATCAAGGGATATGAATTGTTTAGGTTCCATTATCGCAGACGAGATAGTTTTGAACCCATATGTAACCCATGGAGAATAAATTTGGGTAAAATTGTAGTGCCCAAATACTTTGTAAATGTGGAATTAATGAAATTTCTGGCTAAACACTACAACTTAGACCTCAAATCAATATGTGACTTGCATGGAATACCTTTATTCCATGTATCAAAGGATGCAGTGGAAGATGTGTTTGAGTTTGAAGTAGTGTGTTATGAAGAGATTGTAATTGAAGATCTTAGTACAAAGTATTTAAGATTAGATACCAGCTATAACGGTTGGAGATTACCCCATCATAGACGAAAGAGTGATGGTAAGACTAAGGATGTGCCATTGGAAGATAGTGATAGCCCTCCCTTTCACATTGATTTATTTCAAAATTATTTGAAATATACTTATTACAGTGTTGGGCAAGTTCTAGATGTAGAAGTCCCAGAGTTTCTATCTAATGAGCCCATGGTTATTGTTGCAAATGTACATAGTAAGAATCCCAGACAGTTTGATTATGTGACATTTGTTCACAGAATGATTGATATGGACCTAATGCCCACCAAGACCAATCCTTTACAAATGTATGTTCCTCATTATTATGTTCTTATGCACATGATTTTGTACTATGGTAAAGGGCAGGGCATTTGGCCTGAAGAGTTGATGATTAAACAATGTGACACAGATGGTAATCCATTACCTATACAGTTGTGGACACCAATATGGGATTCAAGATTTGCCAACTCCAATTATGCTTATTTTGAGGAGTATTTTGTGACATTATATAAGATCTTTCAATACCCTTGTGGTCATTCTTTGTCTAATGAAATTAAGAGATTTTTGAGGTTAAAGGACTATGGTGGGCCTGCTACTATAAAACATAATTGGGATGATTGGTTCTGTTATTCAAATTCAACAATTATTAGAGTATATGGATTTGAACGAGAACCTTTTATCTTGCCCGGAATAGTACCAGAAAGAATAACCTATTTGGAAATTGTGAGACAATTGGATTATTCTAATGTCATGAATTTGAAGACATATGACAAACAATCATTTATGCTAGCAACACTATATTTTGGTGATTTTACAGTATTATCACATGACGGAGATGATCTAATATTGGATAAGCAAAAGGAATACAACATGAAGAACACTGCACCATGACTTGGATATGACCTTGAAGGTTTCATTGATGAAATAAAGAGGATGAAAAAACTAAGTGGGTATACCCTCAAGCCATATGTAAAAGAAGATATCATGAAGGATCTGAGTGAACAAGAAGCCATAAGGGAAATTGAGAGATACAATAATGAGTTAGAAGCAACTAAGGCATACATTCATAATTTTCTCTCTTCAGCAAGTGAAGAGTCATCTGATGAGGATGAGTCGTCTGATGAGGACGCTTCCACAAGAATATCCACCATGATGCTTGAGCCATACCAATATGTTGAAAGGGAACAAGAATTGGGAGGTCCTGTGGACCAAGATCCAAGACAATTGGCTCATGATTCTTTTATTTCTGACGATGAATTTGTTAAAAGTAATGAATTCAAATCCTTCTTGTATGAGATTAAAGCAAAGGCTTTCAGAGAAAGAGTAGGTCCTATCTCTAATCATAACAGACATCATTTGTTAAAAGCCTCGAAGGAAGATATTCAAAAGGAAATTGCCAATATAACTCCAGAAATGGGAAGAAAGATGCTACAAGATGCTGGAGTTTTTATTTTTCCAAGATGGGACCTAAATTCTGTCATTGTTTTTGATAGTTTTTTGCATAATACTGATGCTAAGCACAAATTAAGCCCTGCTGGAGTCACTGAAGTTTACGCTAGATCTGGATATGATCCAGACGAAAATTCATTACTGATTTGGGCTTTGTATCCACCTTATAAAAGACCAATGGTTCTTGATACAAAAAAAGGCATTTTGACATATAATGAAATTCAAGGGAGGAGAAACAGACCCTGTAGTCACTGCAAAATTGAGTATTAATTGGGCTAAGATGAATAAAGCACAAATTCAATTATTGATGAAGGAGAGGGATGCCTACAAATGTACATCAAATAGATTGATGAAAGAGATTGAGTCACTCAGAGATCTTGTATATATAGGAGGTCCTAAGCCAACACTAACACGGGGAATCATCACAGCTAGCGAATAAGTATATCAAGTTAAAAATAGAAAATGAACAACTAAGGAAGCAACTAGCAGAAGAAAGGCACAATATATTAATGAAATTTGTTGAAAAGAGGTTATTTGTCATGATGGTTTGGATGGATAAGGGTTGGGTAACATGTGCAAAAAATTGGATTGCCTTTACAAAACATGACAGATTGTATCAAAGGTTGCAGGAAACCCTAGTGAAAATATGAAATGAAAGTAGCTCAGATCCAAATAAGATAAAGCAAATAGAAGAGATCATTGAGGAACATAAAAAATATGTTGTTGAGTTGAGCGATGAGGCTGGATACTACCATTTTCATCCAGAGTCAGGAATTCCTCCTTTGTTTGGTGTCGATAATGTTCAGAAGGACCAGGCTACTTGGGCGGGAGAATGCTAGTGGTTCCTACAGGAAGGCCTAAAGAATTTTCAGAAGTGTGATGTTGATGATGTTGCAGATACCTTGGAGAAGATGATCATTGCTCAAAATATCATGGCAGGAGCTGTCACAGACAATGACACACATAGAAGCTCTAGCTATGCTGAACTTTTATCAAGTGTTTATTTAAGTCTACTTAGGTCTTAAGATAATTAGTTAGCTGTTGTTTTTAAAGTTTTAAAAAGACTCTTTAAAGTTTATGTTCGCTGTTGTTTTTAAAGTTTAAAAAAGTCTCATTAAAGTTTAAAGCTGTTGTTTTAAAAGTTTAAAAAGACTCTTTGAAAGCTGTTATTTTTTAAGTTTCAAAAAGATTCTTTAAAGTTTATAATGAAAGCTTTGCATATAGGTTTCCATTGATCTGTTGCATGCGTTTGATTTTTTTTATCTTGTGTGGAGAATCAATTGTTGCTTATTGAAGTTCTATTAATGTGGTGTTTCACATAAGGTTACAGTATGATAGGAAGTTAATTGAATTTCCAAGTAGTCAATGTCCTTAGCCACTGATTGATTAATTATATTTCTTTGGAATCTCTTGTAACCCCATCTTTTACATTTTCTTTAAAAAATTAGAGTTTAATATTATATTAGAATAGAATTAGTTTGTTGCATACATTGTGGTCAACATAAACTTGTGTCTATAATTTGAGCCTGGAAATGTTGATCAATGTTGCTTTGAGGTACCCTTAACTTGGGATGTTAGATGCAGAAAACATCTATATTTTCTAGAATAGGATATTGTTAATAATCTTCCCCAAAAGATTTATCAAAAAAGCGTTGTGACCCTATTTTTTAGATATGCAAAATGTGGTTTTGTAGTTCTCTATCTATTCTACCTAATTCCATATTCGTGTCATCAACAACTTTCACTTGCATATATGAAAGATAATTTTTTTTGTCAATAGGGATTTGCCTAGACCAAACTCCAAATTTGGAATCAACCATGAATTGAAATATGCTTTAATTGAAATTTACTTCTAGGTTAGTCACAACAACCCCATAATATACCATTGGATTTCATAATGATAAGAAGAATTCAATAAGTTGTTGGAAACCATTGTGCCACTACCTTATAGTTGAACTAAGCGTCATTTGAACTTTGCTTCATTATCCCTATTGAGTGAGGAGTCATTGACTCCACACCCAACAAGGCACTGATCATATATCCTTTTAACTTAACAGAAATATTTTTTGAGGATTGAAAAGAGGTTTTCGCCAACAAATCTTCTTTTTTTTTGTCTAGCAAAACAATTTAATTCGCCCACAGAATTAGTTTAATACTTTGAAAGTTATTTTTATTCGCCAATATTTTTTTTATGGTTTGAAAATAGGTTGAAATCGTCAATGCAAATATTTTTTGGTTTTAAAAACATAACAATTCGCTAGGATTTTTCACAAACTTTGAGCGATTACGAATGATTCACCAATGACAATTATTATTTTTTCTTAGTAAACTGAAAAATTTTGCTAGTAAAATTAACATTTTCCTCGGGAATTATACACCTTTCGCCAGGTTTTTACACCTTGTCGAAAGGGGGGGGGGGGTTCTTAAAGTTTTCCTTGATCTGTTTCTTAATGGACATACATATACGAATGTATATGATAATATTAAGAAACCTTACAACACCATAACTTTAGGCATTTGAAATATGCTCTGCAAGCAAATGGGAGGGTGCTCGGAGATGATTTGAATCTGTTAATTCATCAGAAAGTGAATGCATTGTTGGTATTGCTAGAAACTAAGCTAGTGGATAATGCAGGGCAATTGATGGTCAGTCCTATTCTAGATCTCTCTTGGAGGGATGGTAACTCATGATAATGCTACTGATGTAATTACCCAGGTCGGGATGTTGTGCAAGTCAATGCCAAGCGCCTAGAAATACAAGATAATAATGATGAACCAATAGCAATGGAAGAGTAATGTAGTGGCTTTTCTGCAATTTTTGGGCTCGTCAACAAGTTTTTGGACTATCTACCATATGAGAACAAGATAGGGTTTGCATTTAGCTGTTAGAACAAGTATGAATGATTTTGGGATTGCTCATTTTGTGCTTATGGCTATGTATATATTTTGAGCCATTCAAAATCAGGCTTATATATGTTACATTTTCTCATAGTAATGGTATTGTTAGATGGGGAAGTTAGCTCTGCTAAGTAATTTGGGTGGGGGGTGTTGGTGTAATTAAAGCATTTTACCCATGTTATTTCTCACCTAGGTACTAATTACACTTAAGCTTACTTAGGAAATTACATAGTAGCTGGAGTATTTTCACTTTATGTAGACTTATCATTATCATATCCACTTATAATGAATGGAATTTTCCACCTTTGGTAGGTGATTCACCTTGTGTGGTCTATCACTTTATCACTCTCCACCTTTGTTGCACATACTTTAATACACATTGGAGGATCAATCTTTGGTGGATATGTGATCCCACCTTGGGTGGGTGAAAATTTGTTTCTTGATTATCATATAATGAGACAATGCAACTTGTCATTGTCTCATTAACTCCTACATTTGCACCTTGGCTATATAACCAAGGGCTCTCCTATGTAATACCCATTCAATCCATTCATTATTCATTCCAATTATTCTATTGCATTCTTGACGAGAATATAATTTACTTTTATCATATTATTTCTCTCTTGTTAATGTGCTTTCCATTGTCTCTAGATCTTAGATGACTACCTTTATAGCCAAATCTTACATAAACAATACAATAGAAATTTTGATTGATTCCCATAATTTTGCCATTTCTAGGATAGTGTGTCCTTCGTGCCTACCAACTTAAGGAAAATGTTTACCTTCATATTAACTAATTGTGAATAGTGTGGTATTGCAGAAATTTTTTACAACTTGTTATACAAGTGTTGAAGTTTTTGAGCTTTCTTGCACCTTAGTCAAGCCCCTTAATTTTAAAATGTAAAATCCAATGATTTAATATCCATCCTTAGGTGTGTCAATGCAAGATTAGTTATCACCTAATATTCTCGGCGTGCTTTCTTTTGAGGCAAATTGACGCTTTAATGATTTCTTTATCCCTTGTGATGACGTTTCACTAGTGAACGACCTAGGGCATGTCTTTAAATATGATATGCAAGTGAACATATAACAAACAAATTTATGAATGACGTCAACTCAAAATAGCTTGATAGGGATTGAATTTAGGTGAACAAATCGTATCTATGAGGCAGAATCATGACAGAAATCATGTCGAGAGGATGTAAATGGATGACACATGGAAAGTGTGGATGAATGGAAGCTAAAGTGGACATATGGATTTCTAAGTTGTATCAACTTTTGTACATAAATGCCTTGCTTTGAGTAATAAATTGACATATCTTAAGACATGACTAAAGTGAAGTTGTAAAACTAATATGAATAAAATTTAAATGCAAAATATGAATTTCTTCTCTATTATATATATACACACACATTTAAACACATACACATCTATTTACACGTGTATGTGTAAAGATACAATAGTAGGTACCGAGGAAGAGGTGGCATTGTTAGAAAGTCTTTGCACGTCACTCAAACTTGTGCTAGTTGGCAAATTTTGTACAATTTACATCTCGACCATAACCTCAGGCTGGCTTATTCAATATCAACAAAGAAAAATTTGTGTTCATTTCTAGTACCAGTAGATCAATTTATTGCTCGACACTTGCCATTTGTAAACATAACAAAGTAAGATTAACTACATCAGATAATCACTTTTATGTTGATTTCATATTAAAAGATGTAATCACTGGATACTTTTATGAACCAAATGAGATGTGGAATTCACCCAACCATATAACTCAGAAACAGATACAATAACATGACTTGTACCAGTATTGCTCTAATAGAAATTTTTAACTGACTTTAGGAAGGTAAGACATGATTCTCAAGCAATCACCAGCTGAAATTGCAGTAGCATCTGTGTAGATTGGGAATATTAACATATTCACATGGAAGGTATAATACCCATCAGAGACTCTGTACAAGGCAAGCACTCGGAGATTCCTTGAAATTATGAAGGTTCATTGGCCCAGGTCTTGTGCTACCAGCGTTTGCAAACCAATGATAAATGCAACATAATATCTATTGTAATTGAAGCAGTAAATTAGCACAACTTTGAGCCTGGGTAGGAGAATACACGGAGAGCATTTTCATAGCTGATCTGAGCCAGTTTTTCGTCTGATATTTCAAGAAGATTGGCCACATATTTTAGGACCTGCAAAAACATTGTAAAATTTTTTGTGTTTACATTGCCAGTCACAATCACGACCCACCTTTTTGCTAAAATTTAGTAGCTAATCAGAGCCTTTTTAATAAGCTATATGGTATATTGAGGCTTCTTGTCCAATAGAATTTCCAATGATTCAAAATATCTAATGGTATGTACAAGATGAAGGTCACTAGTAAAATCATCTAATGGTTCAAAGTATGTAATGGTATGTAAACACTAGGTCTCCAATTTATACTGGATATCAAGATGGACAATGAATTGGACAACACAGTAAAAAGACTGTTAAATTGAGAGATAAATGTAAGACAATAAGGTAAAAGATGGTTAAGCTAGGGGCTAAATGTAGGACAACATGATAATAAGGTAAATAAAATGTAATAATAAAATAATAAGCATATAATGAAAACCTAATCAACTATTACTTACACAACTTTTGACATGGAAACCTATCAGTTAGTTTTTGTTTAATGTTCTCAATGGAGAGATGTAAATAATGATAGAATAAGACAAAAACTAGAAATGACAAATTTCTTCTATAGAAGGTCTTGGGTACTTTACGCTAAAGTCTATCGAAAACTTAATTATGTACATATAATAGATTTCCGGGTGGACACCACCGAGGGTTTTCATCTATGTTTCTCTTCGTGGCAACTTATTTTTTTTACTAACATTGCAATCTATATTTCCAATCATGGCTTTCAAATTATATGATCGTTCTACTCCAATGTAGATGCACATGATAGATGTGTTTTGTCACTCTTTGCCAACAGAACATAATGACCCATACTAGATTTGCACAGTGTTTCTGAATCACTTTATTAAATTATTTATGTATTCCACGATAGCATATTAGAATAACAGATCTGTGAATTTACTGTGTACAAAGACAAAATAAAAAGACAGCACAAGATGGGCTCACGGGTGTTTTTTAAGAAAGCATCATCTACATGATGTACACATCAACTATATCCCAATTTCAAATATTACTGTGGAAACAATCTCTTCATTAACACAAAGAAAAATGGGATCAGAAGACAGTTTCGTACTCATCTCTATTAAACCATAGACAAGCCAGGCCTCTAGGAGTGAGAAGAAGGTGGTTGTCCTTACACCAAGAAGGAAAGATAGTCCTTAAATATCATATTAAATCAATAAGAGAGATATAAATTTTAGTGAGACCATTTAAAAGAAGATAAAGACAGGACCCAAACACTCTGATATCAAGGGCTGCCAAATTTGATATGAAAAAATGTAAAACCAACACCTTGCTTGAATTCAGAAAAAAATGTTGGAAGGAAATCACATCATGGACGCTCAATTGAAAGTAAAATATTGTTAGGAACACTGCAGGGATATGCTGTGAAGTGTTGTGATCAGTTAGCTATTGTGAAGATGACATGGTCAATGCTGAAAAATAAATTCAAATGGGAATTTTAAAAAATAACAAGCCGTTGATTGAATAACAAGTTGGCCAAACTCAAACAAGAAATTAATGAATCCATTGAAGATAACAATGGATATAATCCAAATGTTGGAGAAACTTAGCAATGACAACCTCAAAAAACAGGACTTTATAATCTAACTCAAGAAAGCCTTAAAAGAAAAGTTTAACAATACTGCCGACATCCAACTATTAACACACTCACACTTACAATAGGAAATTTCAAGCAGCAGATAAATAAAAATCTAAAAGCATATTGGAAAGTGACAGAGGCAACAAGAATAAAGATGCTATCTGAAATGTTCGGTAACTTTTCAAGGGACCAAAAACAATGTAGAGGTAAGAAGAAAATGCAGACATTGGACCGAGCTTTACATGAACTGTCTCACAATTTAAGTTACAATCCATAAGAGGGAATGACGCTAGAGAAGGACAACTCCCAAAGAGGCACCAGAAATTTGGTGTTTTCATTCATCCCTCCCCCTCTCTGGACCTGCTATCATCATACAAGTCTAAGTGAACTGTTTCTGAATTCCTTCAAACTCCTTGTAATCTGGGAATGTATCATCTTCAAGGCCAGGCTTCTTATTTATTCCTTTGTTCCTTTCTCCCACAAAAATTCTTTGTGATAACCACTTTTGCGGGCTTTTTTTGATATTATAAACAGGGAAAAGGATTCCAGTCCATCACACAAATAAAAAGATCAAAGACAGTCTCTTAAACAGAAAATCAGGAGAGAAAGGAACAACCACCATCATAAAAGAGACCCACTGATTGGCAGAACAGCACGAGACCAGACAGCACAAAGATAACACTAAAAACGGCTCAAAAGAAGCTCCATCAGAAGGAAAGGAGAAAGTTACACCCCATGACAAGCAATAAGGTCTCTCCAATCCTTGCACAGTCTTCAATTTATCCTCCCACGGAGCAGCACCAATATCCACTTGCATATCAATCTTTTCATCTTTCAACTACTTTTATCGGCAACCTCTTTCTGCTCCTGTTTGCATTTTTTGAGCTTTGCTTGCGAAATTACAATTCCAGTAGCATCAACTCATCATATCATTGTTAACACCCACAATCTCATTCATAGCCTCTTCAATCCTCTGCATCCTATTTCAGAAAATGTTTATCTTGTCATGCATCTCTAACAAAATTTCATTGCAACTGTGAACTTCATCCATACTATTGTCCTCATTAATTTGAAACATCCCCAATGGATATTTTCCCCAAATTCCTCAAATATATCTCAGAAGATTTAAACTAATGATTTCATGCAATAAACTATTGATTCAACAGAAATAGACCAGCAATATGCTCCACTAAAATCCTCAAAAAAATGATATTGCATTATACCACAGCAATACAACAACAATGGAATTACAAGACAATCCAATCTGAAATACAGTATGCAACAATCATATCGGATAACATGAACTTGGAAGTGCAATGGTGAACTCCATCGTGAATCCACCTCAAAGATGAACTGGGTTTCCGTCCAATCCACCGAGAAAGCCTGAAGGTTTCTGTCCCCAGGTTTCAGAATCGAAAGCTAGAAGCTTCCCGGATTCTTCAAGAGAAGAGAAATAAATTCATAAACTAAGCATCCCCCAAATGGGTCTCCTTTCCCTCTTTTAAAGCAACAAGCTGTGGCTCTTCAGTTTCCCCTTCTCTGTCTTTTCATATTTCCACTTTAAATTAATATATCCATTTAATAATAAAGTGGCATAATAATAGAATATGAAATCTTTTGGCATTAAAATGGATGACCAAACGAACTCGGAAGATGACGTGTGATAGCTTGCCGGAAAGCTCTCGGCGATACGTTCCAAGTCCAACACTGAAATGCAAAGAAAACTGAGCTCTGCCGACTTACTATAAATAGTAAGTATCTGGAAACCCTGCGGAAACTACTCCGATTGGCTTGAAACTGGAATTACCTTGGCCAAATATCACACTGACCCATGTAGAGCCCTGGATAGCCCACAGGATCATGATAAAACGGCTAACGATGCAATAAGAAATAATGTGCTTGAAAAAAAGGACATTACAATCCTCCCTTCCCAGAAATTGCTTTCCCTCAAGCAATCGGTATCCGCATGCTGTGACCAAAATGCCTGGATCCCATACCAACCTCAAGGGAGTTGCCCCACTCTGCTGCTGTACTATCCTGATAAAAACATGACCTGTAAGGCGAAGCCACTCATTACCCCTCCGAAATAGCAATGCATCAGTCATACTAATACCAGGATCCCAAACGATTAGGCTGACATGATCACCAAATATGAGTGAATCGAAATGTCTCAAGAAGCAATCAACACTAGACAACCCTCCATCAGTAAGAGGGAACTCGAGGGAAAGCATATCACCCATCCTACAATAAGACATAACCGTCCATCCTGAACTGTTGATGTAGGAACCAAACTGCTCAACAGCTGAAATCACCCCGTCACTTCAATCTTGTGACCAAGACTCATCTCTAGTAATTGTACCTGGGTACCAAATCCTGCAACCAATCTCATCCTTGTCATGGGCATTGGAAATATCTTCCTCATCTAGCTCAAAAAAGGGATTATCAAATGTCAAATCAGCATCTATCTCAAACAAGAAATTGTCAACCAACTGAAAGTTATCCAACTCATGATGAAGTACTGGATGATCCAAAGATTTGTTATTTGATATTTTGGGATAGCTATCTAAGTCATAAGTCTGTTGTATGCTATCCAGTTCCTGAATCACTTCCTGAAAGAACTCAGACCTTAATTTGTCGTCTTGTTCCCTGTATATATTAGTGGCAACAATCTGATTTCTCGCTTCCTGAAGAGCAATTTGTGTGTGCTCTAATGTTTCCTGAGCAACATTAAGCTCCCTATTGAGCTTATTAACCTCATCCTCTTTTCCCCTCAATTGTTCAGTATATTTTTCAGCAACCTGTAACAAGTAATCACGATTTGAGAGTAAACATAGATATTCTGATTTCCAAATCTCAAAAGTTGTTTTGACCCCCTGTAAATCAGCAACATAAGACTCACTCCCTATACCACTTTGTCCTTTTTCCATCAATAATCCTGTGAGTGCTATCATGATGTACAAGAGCTGCAACAATGACATCGTCATTAACTTTCAGCTGATTCTTCAAAGCATGCTTCTCATCATTGTCATTTTGAAATGCATTCTCTGATAGGTCATCCAAATCATCATTATGCATAAGTGATGTGCTGCTATAGAAATCACATGATTCCTCATATCCTTCACAGATGTTATCATTGTCATCATAGGCCTCAAACCAATTTGTATGAAGAGGTAAGGTTGTTGTTATGTCATCTAATAATTCCTCATGACATGAATTGTTAAAGGCATCCAACTGGTTGTCACAATCTTTAACCATATTTCTGTCAATTTCAGCTTCTAAGTCACCAAAGTAGAGTTTGGAATACTCTTCACCTGCGATGATCGATTCTTCCTCCACATTAACCCTGTTGGCTGATTCGAAACTATTTTCCTTTGTACCTTCATCATGTCCTATAAGAGATGAATTCAAAGTTACCTTTTCATCACCCCTTGGCTGCAATATCTCTTCTCCCTAAATAATACCGCAAAAATGTTCAAGTGATCGGGCCTCTTGGCATATTAAACAAATCTGTCCTCTTCTCATTCGGGTCTTGCTCATTTCCGGAGATCCTACAACCTGTATGCCCACTGATATTTGCTCATTTTCAGTCAAAAAACCCTTGAACCTTTCAACCTTATGCTCAATCAATTCAGCTGAGAGCTCATATGCCACGGGTGAGATTTTTGGTTCTCCTCTCTAGATTGCCAACAAATCTGATTGTAACTGCTTACATATGTCATCATCCTCATCGAAGATTAAGGACATGATAGTTTTTATGCAAGCCTTCACATTGTCTGGATGATGCTTCCTGAAATTACTTAAGAGACACTGAAATAACTGTTGAATCATTTTTCCACCACCGAGATTCAATAGGTGAATAAAAATTCTAGTTTTTGCCATAAGTTCCAAGATTTTTATCTTCTTACCAAAGGTAGGGCCTTTGTCATTATTTAGTCCATCTAAAGTGTCCACCATTAGCTGTAATACCTGCTTCAATATAAGGGGTAATGGGAGCGGTAATCTGTGTGATCTCACTAAGACATGAAGCGACTGCAAGCCTAACATCTTTATGTGGATGTTCCATAAACCTGCGTTGGACCAAAGCAACCATTGAAGGCTGCAAAGCCCAATTGAAGAGCCTATAATCAGTCTGGTCTATCCTAGATAGATATGAATCTATCTCTTCCAATTTGACAAGCACACCTCCCATACCTTTCATATTCTCCAATTGCCATCCAAGGCAATATAATTCATTCCCTATTTCAATTTCTTTCTGCAGGTCTCTTAACTGTTCACCATTAAAGGTGTCATCAAATTCTTTTGAGAACACCTTGCTTTTCAAATTTTCCATTGTCTACCACTGTAGTGGACTGCCCGAACAGAGTTTATTTTCTTTATTTTGTTTCTCCAACTAAATGACCTACTAAATCTGATGTACCAAGCTATGACAGTCTTGTAATTAAAGATCCATGCAAACTCAGATTTTTCCTCCAGCATTGCAATGAAAGATTGTTAATTTCCTAGATAATTGATAGAAGGATGGTTGTTATCACTGTAAGATTTCCCCTTTGTTTGGCACTAATATTTTTGCACTCTTTCTCTAAGGTAATTTCGTCAAAAGTTTGTATGCACCAAATTCTTCTAACATTAAATCCTTCCAATACGCAGTTAATCACAGAGATTGCAGTGCTAAAATTACTTATGTTTCAAACTATTGTATTCCGTTATGGGTACAGCCCAGAAAGATATCATTGAATGTTTCAAATTAATATATGACTTACAAGAACTTCCGTTCAACATCCAGTTGGAAAGAGGAGCCACCAACAGCTACAGGTATTGCACTAAGCGCACCATTCAATACTCCCAAATAGCGAACCTTTATATATGCTGATATAACGATGGTTCACAATCAGTTGCCAAACTTCCAGAAGTGTTCACAATCAGACTTCCTGTAGCATTCACTGCTTCTTGTCTCCTGTAAATGCATGCGTCAATTCACATCTACTAGCTGACTCCACACAACGAACATATATATGTATATTTCGAAAACCACTCTCAGTCTGTTAGTAACTCTATTTCACTAATGCAGAGGCTCTATCTGTATTGATCAAAGTACCAGTTGTATTTCCATCCACAAGCTTGTCCACGTTAAACTTGGCTGCAAATTCACTGAAATGGCCAACGTTGTCTAGTGTATTAATCAAACAAAGCTTCCGCTCTGTAATAAGTGCACAACGCAGAATTATAACTGCTTGAAAGTAGTTGTGTATGATGCTTTGGTGTAGTCTATTCGATGATTTTGCATGAGTATTGTTTTCAATAGTTTCAATGTCCCTGTATTAAATTTGACCCACATTCCTTCTTCTGCATGTAAAAGATCCTCCAATCTGGTATATCCTTAATGATTTCAGAATTTCAGCTGGTTCTACTACAAACCCGACAACCACTACACTTCCAACACGATGATTTTGTCTCCGAAAACGATCCAGCTATGTAATTTCCGACACGGTAACTCCTCAACCGTCCAAATCATGGTCTTAGTTTTCTTCAGCATTATTTCCAATGAACCCAATCTGGAAATATCTTCACGCCATTATGGAAAGAAAAGGCGTTCGATCATCCACATAGGAGTAAAATATTCCATGACTCAGTAGCAGCTATTACCAGGTTTCAATGCCTAATCGTGGAATTCATTCGCCCAGCAAATAAGTTTTCTTTTATCCCCTTGCTAATGTATAAAGCTTGGCATCCAACATTATATCACTCATCCAACAATAAATGCAAGTTCGCAGCTTCTCATTACAAAACACCTTCAACGGTTAAGCACATAAAATTAATCTTGTCGTCCAAGCTTCAGCAGCTGATAAACCTTTAATTACCATAGAAATTTGTCTTCTATGAAGACATAACAAATTTCACTGATATACCCGCACAATAATTGTTGCAGACCACGACATACACAATTACGGCACAAACATTAGAAAGTTGATGTTTATTGGCACATATTTCTTCACGACAACTCCATGTAATTTTCAAAGGTTTAAAATGTCTAAGAACGGCAATATCTTGGAAGATATACTCAGCTCGAAATGATTAGCATAATGCCAATGAACAACCAATAATATTTCACAGTGCTATAAAACAAACATTCGCCACATGCGCATATTTAATCTGAAACGGCATTCCCGACAAGGATGACTTTTAATCCGCTCTAGGAAAAAAATAAAAAATTGCTAGCCTTAGCCGCTAACCAAGCTCCCTTTCGATTAATATATAAAACTATATATGTATTTTGATAAGAAGATGACACTTCCTTTGCCAATATTATTTCAAGAAGTTTAGTGGCCCCACCGATAAAATTCTATTTCCCTGACTATAGTCTGCCACCTCCTAAAATAATATTTTAATTTCAACCTTTGCCAATATATTAGGACCAACCGTCGTTAACATAAGCCTTCGATTTAAAAATCTAAACTTATACAGCAAAATAAATTTCAAACTCCTCTATAATTCGCATGGCAGAAATAAAACTTCTCTGCACTTAACCTTAACTCCAAATTGATATTCGATAGTGCAGGAATGACAACAATCTCACGAATCCTCTGTTTCCATATTCCACGTTTTTCAGCCTCTCTGTAATCTTTCCTGTAATGGGTCGACTGCAACTTCTGAAACCCCCACAGGCTGGAATTTTTCTCTGGTAAAAAGAACTCTGATAAACCTTTCTGCAAATTTGTTTCCGAATAAACTCCACAGGCTAGCAAGAAAACCGGCTATGATACTACTGAAATATCCCCAATGGATATTTTCCCCAAATTCCTCAAATATATCTCAGAAGATTTAAACAAATAATTTCATGCAAAAAACTATTGAGTCAATAGAAATAGACCAGCAATATGCTCCAATAAATCCTCAAAAAAATGATATTGCATTATACCACAGCAATACAACAACAATGGAATTACAAGACAATCCAATCTGAAATACAGTATGCAACAGTGAGATCGGATAACATGAACCTGGAAGTGCAATGGTAAGCTCCGTCGCGAATCCACCTCAAAGATGAACTGGGTTTCCATCCAATCCACCGATAAAGCCTGAAGGTTTCCATCCCCAGGTTTCAGAATCGAAAGCTAGAAGCTTCCCGGATTCTTCAAGAGAAGAGAAATAAATTCATAAACTGAGCATCCCCAAATGGGTCTCCTTTCCCTCTTTTAAAGCAACAAGCTGTGACTCTTCAGTTTCCCCTTCTCTGTCTTTCCATATTTCCACTTTATGTCTTAATTAAACCACTTTAAATTAATATATCCATTTAATAATAAAGTGGCATAATAATAGAATATGAAATCTTCTGGCATTAAAATGGATGACCAAACGAACTCGAAAGAGGACGTGTGATAGCTGGCCGGAAAGCTCTCGGCAATACGCTCCAATTCCAACACTGAAATGCCAAGAAAACTGAGCTTTGTCGACTGACTATAAATAGTAAGTATCTGGAAACCCTGTGGAAACTACTCTGATTGGCCTGAAACTGGAATTACCTAGGCCAAATATCACACTGACCCATGTAGAGCCCTGGTTAGCCCATAGGACAATGATAAAACGGCTAACGATGCAACAAGAAATAATGTGCTCGAAAAAGGGGACATTACATAATTTCATACTCCTTAACAGGTGATCGATGCACACCCTCATTTTCCTCATTAAGCATAGTAGGGGAATCAGACATTAGATCCTCAAAGTCAACATGAGGGGGATTTGAGCTCCAACTCTTCCTTTGAAGAGTCAACTTAAATGGTTTTGGAGTTATATGAAGGAACCAAGTCAGATTCAACCTCCTCAACATTAATATCACCTTATTGGTTATCACCCTCAGTAACTGAATTCCTTCCACCACTAACAACATCGGAATGAATTTTTTTTAAAAGCCTAGTAGACCTTCAACATGTTTACTAAAATAAATAATTTAAAATAAGGCTCTTACAAATTTCTATTTCGCATCTCACATTTGGCCATCACAATTAAGCAACCACCCCTATTTTTAGCCCTTACACTTGTTGTGAATCTATTATAAACATCCTTAAAAATAAGCCTTGCATAATATAACACTAAGTGAGCATCTTTTGACAACTCATAATTCAAGGCACCTTCATGTGGCAAAAATGTCAACACCAATTCTCACAACCTTGGTGGAGCACATTATTTTATAATATGCATCATTAATTACGTTAAATAGTAAATAAATGAACTAAGAAATTGCCAAGATTGAGATTCAAGACAACTTAATTCTTGACATTCTCAGACTTGTCAAATACCTTGCAAGAGATAGGGAAAACATACCATCATCAACTCAACTTCTAGGGGCTAATAGGCCCATAGAATCCAAACACCATCTAGACCATTTTGTGCTCATGAGTTTAGTTAATGAATCTACAACATTCATCAAAGTGTCTACCTTCATCCTACCATCTTTGACCAAATTTCTCACAAAATGATATTGTACATCAATATGCTTGTTCCTAGCATGAAGTGCCAGTTTCTTCATTAGACAAATAGCACTCTAATTGTGACAATATATCGCCGTAATCGATACCCTCAACATGAAAGTAACCCTTTGCAACTGATTGTGCTTTGTATTTTTCAAGACTACCATCTAAACCATTTTTTTTCTTGAAACCCATTCACATCCAACATGTTTACATCCTTCAAGCATTGGTACATGGTCCTATGTGTTATTCCTTGCACACATGGCTCCTTGTAGATAGGGACCCCCAATTCTCTTACGTTCCCTTTAGGTTAGGACAAGTCTGCTAATCCAAATTTGGAGTGTTTTTGCTACAAGTCTACATTTTATCTCTGCATTTGGAAATAAAAAATACATCTTGCATAAGCAGAGATTTGGTCATGAGTAACCTTGGATCCCGCCTTGGGTGGAATGGAATAGACAAGGAATCTTTAGGTCCTTGGAATCAATAGGGTCGCGGAGAAATTAGACTTAAAGTCTTTTATCGTCTTGTACTTAGAAGAATGCATAAGGAGTTAGTTAAGGAATTGAAAACAAGCAAGGATCCGATGTTGTGTTGATGAGGGTTTTGCACACCACCAACATAGAATAGAATGCACCAAGTGTATCCTACTCTCTCTTGAACAAAGAAATCTCAAGTGCTATTAGAACTCATCAGATGAGATAACCCCAAGGTTCCTATTGCTAGGTCTTAACTATGTCTAAATAGACTCAGTGGATAAATATGATATTATTGGAAATCACAAGGGGATTTATGCGAAATTCCTCAAATGTGGAGGCAATTCTTTTTCTCACTCTGTACTTTCACTAATCTAAATGAACTATTTCAAAATTAATAGCAAAAGATTAGGGCCCGTTTGGCACCTGGAATTAACCTAGAATAGGCAGCCAATAATGCATGAATTAATTAATTCTTTGTTTGGTGCAGGATTTCTAATTCTCGAATAGGAAATTTAATTCCCGTTTCGAGGCTTATGCAAGAATAAATTAATTCCAAAAAAAACTTGGAATTATTTTTATTCTCGAATAACTCTATTCTCGAATTCGAAATTAAATGGCAATTGATTTTTCGTCGGGTCCGGGCGTTTGTAAATAGGGTTTTTCATCCGCGTGAGATCGCCGTTTTTTATCGGGCTTTTTATCCGCAGGTTTTCGTTACGGGGTTTTTTATCTGCGTGAGAATCCTCCGTCTGCAGCTGCGCTTGGAATCAGGTTTGTGGTTTCTTTTCAAATGTCCACTTTCTTTTTTATCATAATTGGCCGAAGCGGAGAAATTTTGTATTAATTTTA
>MU224677.1:983830-999273 GCA_018584345.1 Thuja plicata | reverse complement strand
AACACTAAGGTGCCCAACATATAATACCAACAAAAATGGCAACCTTAGCAAATTTAATTAAATAATAATAATAATTCACCCATCTTGCGAAAACAACTGAAGAAGCATCAGAATCGAAATCTGTCTGCACTGGAGTGATCCTAATGATAAAATATGATGAACGAACCTGACGGGGTGACTTACTAAAAATAGACGCTCTCTCCAAGATTCTTGAAGCCCAAACCGGAAGCCAGAAATGAAAACTGAGAGCATCATTCAACTCCTCTAACTCATCTGAGCTCATCGGAACTATCCATTGACTTACTATAAATAGTAAGTTCACACCAATGACCCTCTAAACACCTCGCCAGACCACGAGGATCGCGATAATGATCTGGCACCATCCATTCAATGACCTTGCTAAAAAGGGGGTCATCACACTCTCATGGTATGCCTCCCCCATCATATTTAGATCCCCACAACCCATGCATATGACCCTGGGTATAGATACTCACTCCCAAAGTGGCTCCACCACGCTAATGCTCTAAATCACAATAGTAATCCTCTCCTTGTGGTGAATCCAGAAAGTCATCCATCATGCCATATTGATCCCATTCATCACAATAAATCTCCAATATATCCAATTGGTGAGCTTTTGCACAAATGCTCCACAACAAATTAGCTAAATCCATCATATTGCATATCATGATTTCATTCCATGCGTCATCTAGGAAGTCTTCATGCATCATAATATCCCATGCGACATGTTCATATTCAATTAATATTGGTGGCATGATGGAGTGTATGGAGGTTATAATTTTCTTGAACATCATCAAAGGAAGCCCCAAAGGTTTGAAACATGACCAATATCATTCCCTCAAGCAATTTCAAACATAATGTGACCAAAATTGAATTTCACAAAAGCCTCAAGTATAGTTCCCTTCTTAACAAATAATGGACTGCTAAATGAACCAACCGTTAAAATTCTCCACAATTAGCTAGGAAAATTTCTTCATGATCCTAGTGCTACATGGTAAGTTATCATGTCCTTCCCCTAAAATCCTCAGGTCCTGGTCCAATTCGAACTGGGTTTTGATCCTGGTCTAGTCCTTTGTGGGTTCGATCAGGGTCCTTCCCCTACAATCCTTGGGTCATAGTCCAATTCGAACCGAGTTTTGGTCCTGGTCTAGTCCTCTGTGGGTTCAGCCAGGGTCCTTCCAACAGCCTATGGGTTCGGCTTGGATGAACTAGGAGAACCCAAGCCGAATTTCACCTCTAGATTTGTAATTTTTCACATACAATTTGGCATTTCTCTCATCAATGGGTTTTTGAGAAATAATTCTACATTTATGTGGAATTATCATATTGCAGCATGCTTTCTGTTTACTTTGATCAATAATTCTCTCTCTAAGACTAACATTTAAATTACAAGTGGCACAATATGCATAAATTTGTATTCATTGAATTATGTTAGTTTATGAATTTGTAGATCCATAGGACATTTTGTTCCTTACACCACTTGAGAGTTGAGATTGAAATCAATCCCGTACCAAAATCTCATAAATACAATACTAGGTATTGTATGCCAATCTAGACAAGATCTAAATACAAGCAGCATGGGTTAAACATTACAATGTACAACTCCATTAAAAGGCCTTCCTATACAACATTATCTACATACAACAAATGAGCAATTATGAATACTCAAAACCATAAGATCATAAGATGTGATGTGCAACATTTGCATGCTTATTGACAAGGCTCTAAAGGAGCAATGTATTGTTCATTTTCACATTTTCATATGTTAAGTAATCTAGCCATCAATAACCCAGCTTCAGATGCCAAAAACTTATTCCACGCAAGAATTGAATTATTTATTGTTGCATGTGGTGTATTTTGCTATGTTATTTGACTATTCGCATAGCAAGTGATGTATTATGGACTTAATTACTGCTGCATATATGCATATATTTTTTTAAATTTTTCTAAGTTACCCAGTTTGTTTGTTTTAGGTCCGGCTTGCTTGTGGGTTCGCCCAGGGTTCACACCCAGGTAGGTTGGTTCGTCCAGGCCGAACCCAAGTCAAACCAGGACAGACCCAGGCAGACCAAGTGCGAACCAGGTACATTTCCACTAAGAAACATTCTATAATTTAGTGCAGAGAACAATTATTACAGAATTTGAATAAGATCTTTAACATTACAAAACAAAATTTGCTGAAGTTCAGATATTTACTACATCAAATTAAACTATCCCTCAAGATTTCTTCTAGTCAAATTTTTATATCCAATTGCTGATAATGACCCCTGTCCGATTAATTGGAAGCTCTCTATGGTGATAAATCATATTTTAAACATTAAACAATATCTTCAATAGGTAAAGGGAGTTGCAAGCTACTTTTTTAACATTTTTCAAGTAGGATGTTAATTACAAACAAACAAGCTCTCTCTACAGTGAAAAAACAATAAACATTTCAGGACTTGGAAAGCGAGAATATTATTGATAGAGTTAATCCCATTGCATTGGCACTAATCCTGAATCAACTAATGTCTTTGATCATGAAGAAGAAGATTTAGATAATCCATTAGATGATTGAAACTTAGTATAAAGTTCCAATTGTTGAAAGTCAAAACAATGATACTTGAACTCAATATTATTATTTTAATATTTTGATGTTGATATGATGCTATGATTACAATTTTATGGTGTTTTTGTTGTTTTTATGATAGTAGATATGTAATGTCCCCTTTTGGGCACATTATTTCGTGCCTTATAGTTAGCCTTTCATCATGGTCCGGTGGGCTAACCAAGGCTTGGCTAGTAATCAGAGGGATATTTGGCCTAGGTGTTTTCAGTTTCAGGCCAATCGAATCAGTTTCCACAGGGTTTCCAGGGTGCTTACTATTTATAGTAATTAGGAAGAACTCAGTGTACCTAGCATTTCAATATTGGACTCGGAGCGTCTCGCCGAGAGCTTTCCGGCAAGCTATCACACGTCTCCATCCGAGTTTGTTTGCTCCTCCGTTTTAATGCCAGAAGATTCCTCACTTTATTTTATTATGTCTCTTTATAACCAACAGTTATATTTATTTAAAAAGTGACTTTAAGTGAAAATATGAAAGATAGAGAGGGGAAACTGAAGAGTCACAGCGATTGCTTTAAAAGAAGGATTGAAGGCTCATTTGAGATATGCTTAGTTTTTTATATTATATTTTTATCTCTTGGAGATATCAGGAAGTTTCAGCTTTTGAATTCAGCCTTCAAAACAGAAACCCTTTTGGCTCAGACGTGGATTGGACGTAGCCCCAGTTCGTCTACGGTGCGGATTCACAGCAGAGTTCGCCATTGTATTCACAGGTTCATTGTGAGAAATCCCATTGTTATTTTATAATGCAACATTGTTGCTAAGGGTTTTATTGAAATATGTACCGCTGGTTTATTATTGTTGAATCTATGGTTTATTGCATTTGTTTAAATTTGTATGAGATTTATTTGTGAAAATTTGGGAGAAACCCGGTTCGGGTCATTACAGTGGTAACAGAGCTGGTTTTCCTGCCAGCTTATGGAGTTTATTCAGAAACAAAATTGTGACAAGGTTTATCAAAGTTTTTTATTTCAGAGATAAATTCCAACCTGTGAGGTTTCAGAATTGACAGAAATAGAGGTTATTGTTTATTCATATCTTACTGGGCAAAAATATTTAATGGTTGAGAAGTTATTGCCGCTGAGTTAAACACTTGCGGGTGAGTTTGATATTTTGGTATTGGGAAAAATAAGGAAACATATTAATCGACTAATAAGGCAGACTTATATTTTCGGGAAGTTTGCTATACGCTGGAGATTAATGTTAAATTGAGCCAAAGACACATTTTATTCACGGAAGAGTATTTAGTTTTGGCAGTTGAAATATTTCAACGCGGTGAATTTCTCCTATTAAGCATATATATTATAAGGTAGCGGTTTTTTTTTAATCACCGGGTGAATAATCTTGTGGATCAATACCTTGGTGGGACCGAATTTTTAATTGGTGGCAATTTTGCTATATCTCACTATAGTTGGCTATTGTTTTATAAGGCATCCATTAATCAAATGATATATATTATTTCCCGTGGAACGGATTCTGCCGCATAGTCTGAGTATGAAATATTAAGGGTTGTCGTAATTAATCCCCTCCTTGCAAACGGTGGGCATCATAGTCTTGTTTTGTTGAAGCTTGAAGGGCCTTTTGAAGTTACTGTGTCTCTACAGGCCGCAAACACCCTCAGCGGTTCTTGGGAAGTTATCGTGGGTAGTCGGCATGCCGACGGAATGATAGTGTGACTGTGAATGCAGGCCCATTGCTGTTAGAGGAGCTTGGTGTAGACTCGGGGAATATCTACTACCGTCCAGTCTCGGTATCCATTGGCAACGAGCAGGCCCATCACCAGGCATCACACTGCAGATCTCTATATGGTGCAATTTCCTTGAATGACTGCATCTGCAACGTCTTTCCATTGGGCAACATTAGAAAATAATAATACAATTGTTGTTGCGCGAATGCTAAGGTTCATTCAAATGATATTTTGCGGAGCCCGATTTTGATGTCGGACAAAGCACATAATTGACAGAGAAATCTAATATTAAATCTATAGTCAAATATTAAAATATTTTGGCAGTGACTATAGTTTTGGGAGAGAATATTAAGGTTAGTGTCGAGTGCCATTGAGTAAAATAAATCAAAGATTTTGATTAGTTTGAAACATTTGATTATCTAAAAATTCAAGTGTATTGCCCATAAATGCTTCATAGACGGCAAGACTCTGATTTTTCGTAAAATTATGCCTCGCAAACATCTAACTTTCTAATGTTCGCCATAAGGGTGATTGCTATGGCTGGAAACCATAATATTCTTGGTGAATGCGAATTGGAAATTTTTGTGTAAGCTTCAGCGTATTTGTTTGCGGAAGGGAATATAGCATTGTTGGTTATCAGGTGTGGAAGAATTATTTAGGCAAATAAAAGTTTCGATTAATGTTTCCATTCAACATGGCGCAAACCAATTTGTAATACGCAGCTTGCAGACTCAAGTATTGATTCAGAGACATCTTACTGATCTAAATTGGATCAGTCATATTCAGTTTTCTGACTGTGATGCGGATGACTGCCATCCCCTCACGGGACAAATGTTGAATGCTAGGACTGTTGTAAATTAAAATCTATGGTTCTTAAAGGTTGGCTTTGGAATACTAGCTAGTCGTGGACAAATATTGGTGCTTTCTAGAGGAGGTCGGTTGTAACCATAGCTTGGAGATCACTACTTAAGATTTCAGCAAGGAAGCGCAAGCAACTGAGATAAACATTATCGTTGGGGCTAGTTTTGGAATGTTCCCGACAACCTGTAATCTGAATTTTGTAACAGCAGATTGGATTGTCCCAGCATCAAAATTTCATTGATTGGATGGTAACAAACTGTTTGATCAATTGACTGGATTACTGTGATACAAATGCATATGAAGCAGGGATAATACCAAGTTCTTAAGCGTCCATAATGATATACAAAATTGCTTGAACTCTCATTCATCAAATCATGCAAACTGTTGACAAATGGCCTATTTGATTAGACCAACGGGTTTAAATTCGGTAAGGGTAAAGTGGAAATTAATTCAATATCCATTTGGGATATTACAGGGATAAAATTCCCAGCTACGGCAGTCAAAATTAAATCAGTCTGCAGAAAATTAATTCATCTCTTCCTATTAATGGAAGCTCAACCATAGAAAGAGTACAGTTAGCTGAGAATGGAATTTTGACTACCTTGGAGGTTCCAAGGTTGGGTTGTTTTCTTGTAAGACAAGATCATCTCAGCTGGTGTGCACAAACCAAATTGTGTGACAATACAGAACAGGGATAGCATCTTGCAACTTGTAGAGGTGTGCATCAGATTTGGCGAAAATTATCAGAGAGAAGGGGATGCAGATCTGTAACAGTTTCAAGGCATTGGCACAAAATTGTAATTCAGGGAGTTGTTATTTTGGCTGAGAGCATACAACATTGAAGTATATGTTTAGTGATATACAGGAACACTTCTTGTTGCGTATGAGGTTTGTTGTTTGTTCAGAAGTTTCAGAACTGGATTGTTCTATTAAATTGGCAGAATATTGAATGATCTCAAACAGCGTTTCGTCTTCATCTCTATGAATCTGTTTCAAACATTAATAACACCATTATCTATGTAAGTGTGAGGTGTTGTTAATGCAAACTGTTTGACATAATTCCTCCCTATCAGGGTAGATGAATGAAAGAATTTTGATACAAACGGGACAGTCTTAAACAGTTTGGACCAGGGTTACCACAGTTGGAACTGGTTCCTAACTTGAACAGCAGGATAGGTCATGATGGAGGGGTTGTTCAGCAACACACAAGCATGGAAAGACCTTAAACAAACGCAACAAACACTCAATCGGGAATTGCAGCATTTAAGTGACACACTTTCCAGGAAATTTGGAACCCCTAAGGTTTCATCTTCATCTACAGATGCAAGTAAGAGACCTCATGCCATGACAACAAATGATGCAATTATGACCAGCCACTAGAAGTATTTCATTCTTCCTAAGAAGATTCATGACCATCTTCCCTTTGCACAATTTATGGGTGTTCCAGAAGAGGATGATGATGGTTTGGATTCTACAAACTCAGAGCAGTAGCTTAGTGAGAATGAAGCCACTACTATTCATAAGGGCCACAAGGTTGAAAAGGATACAATCTCGGATCAGCTACCCGAGAATTTGAAGGAGTCTCCACGCACTATGGCATCATGTCCTTTGGTTGATGACAATAGGGTTGATAAAGCATCTTTTGAATCAGCTATTTGTGTAGCAACAGCTGAGGAAAGGCATGAGGATATTCACTCTTATGAAGGTAATACCTTGATCTAGCATAATGTTGATTGGATGAAACATAGTGGAAATACAGAACTCAAGCTGATTGATAACTTACTCTTTGAGATGAGTGCTGATTGGATATTTGAGAGTCCACTATTTGAGCTGGAGGATGGACCACCTCTTGAAATTGATCAGGAGTCCCAACTCTTGATCTCAGAGAGTACTTTTCAGTTAGTTGCCGATTGTATCTAGGAGGCAGCTGCCTTGCCACATTCGACAGATAGACATAATGCTGATTGCAAATCAGCCTTTGATACAAACATGGCTATCAGTATGGCCAAGAAGTTCATAAGGAGAAAAGATAGTGTTGATATGTATCCCTTGATTCGTTTTCCTCTTCACACAGTTGGGACTCAACCACATTACCGTAATGATTCATCCAGTGCCTATGGTAACTCTACCGTCACAGATGTTGAGCATGATGTTGACATTTGGGTAGAGTCTTTTCAGTATGGGTTTGTTGAGCTTGGTGTGCCGATCGTGCTTGATGGTGTGAATTTTTCAAACAATGATGTGCATTGTACGACTCTTGGTATAGAGAGATAGTTATGGAATCCTAGTACCGATTTGGGATTTCCAGTAGAGTTGGTTAGTGCATCGCATGTTGGCCACATTGTATGAGATGCATTTTGTTTTCCATTCAGCCCACCTACGGAGAACTTTCTTTTCCGATTATTGCAGAGGTGTGGGGTGAGTGATTGGTTTGGTACGCTTCCCTGCTTGCAGGTGGAAGCCTTGTCCGGCAGTCTGGGTAGCTTGCCTCTTCAATACAGTTTCTAGTGCGGGCGACAGATCAGAGGGGCAGTGTTATGGCAATTGGACATTTCTGGTGATTCACTCAATAAGGGCATAGGGCGTCAGGATATTTTAGCTAGCTGGGGAGATGGATGGCCCTTTTGCTTATGGGATCTAGGAGGGACGTACTTGCTGTTGGTTCTTATTCAGGGAGCCGTTTGGTGTGAGGTTTTGTTTCTCCCTGCATCTGACCGTAGAGTTGCCAATGATCTCAGTTGGCGTGAGGATCTCAGTTGGGTTGAGGACTTTTTCACAGATGATGGCGACACAGGGCAGTTTGGTATGACTGATCCTACAGTCATTTGGGGTCCTGACATTAGACTGGTTGTTGTTTTGTTGTTGTGTGAATGGCTTCACAGGTCAGGGCATAATATCTGTTTCAGCTTCACACGTCAGGTTGGTGGGGTAGTTTCCCTAAGGTTGGTTTGGGATCCAGGTATTATGATAGCAGCATGCTGATACTGATTGCTTGAGGGCAAGCAATCTCTAGGAAGGGATGATTTGTAATGTCCCCTTTTGGGCACATTATTTCGTGCCTTATAGTTAGCCTTTCATCATGGTCTGGTGGGCTAACCGAGGCTTGGCTGGTAATCAGAGGGATATTTGGCCTAGGTGTTTTCAGCTTCAGGCCAATCGAATCAATTTCCACAGGGTTTCCAGGGTGCTTACTATTTATAGTAAGTAGGAGGAACTTAGTGTACCTGGCATTTCAGTAGTGGACTCGGAGTGTCTCGCCGAGAGCTTTCCGAAAAGCTATCACACGTCTCCATCCGAGTTCGTTTGGTCCTCCGTTTTAATGCCAGAAGATTCATCACTTTATTTTATTATGTCACTTTACAACCAACGGTTATATTTATTTAAAAAGTGACTTTAAGTGAGAATATGAAAAGACAGAGGGGAAACTGAAGAGTCACAGCCATTGTTTTAAAAGAAAGATAGAAGGCTCATTTGAGATATGCTTAGTTTTTGATATTATATTTTTATCTCTTGGAGATATCAAGAAGCTTCGTCTTTCGAATTCAGCCTTCAAGACAGAAACCCTTTTGGCTCAGAGGTGGATTGGACATAGCCCCAGTTCGTCTACAGTGCGGATTCACAGCAGAGTTCGCCATTGTATTCACAGGTTCTTTTCTGTTGACTGTCATTCTGTTGCATGTTGAGTTAGCTTTGGATTGTGAGAAATCCCATTGTTATTTTATAATGCAACATTGTTGCTAAGGGTTTTAATGAAATATGTACTGCTGGTTTATTACTGTTGAATCTATGGTTTATTATTGCATTTGTTTAAATCTGTATGAGATTTATTTGTGAAAATTTGGGAGAGACCCGGTTCGGGTCATTACAAGATACAATGTGACATTCTAATCTTAATTCATGCTTCTAGGCTATGTGTGTGTGTGTGTGTGTGTATTTTATATGTTATTGTACTAATGAACCCAAACGAACCCAAACCCCATTTCAAAATTTTATCGTACCGGTGAACCGATTCTTCGAACCCGAACCCGAACCGGCAACTTAGAAAATTAATGTTTTTGTACAAATGAACACAAAATGAACCCAATCCCACAAGAAATATTTGACCAAACCTGCGAACCTGAACCTCGAACCCGAACCCAAACCAACAACTTAGGCTACATGGTATCTTTGCAGCTATCATTCTAGTGATTTCACTTATACCAAATCCTGCAAGGCTGTTAAGTAAACTCAATGCCATAAAAAGATGAGAAATCTACAATTGTCTTAACTTGTCATCTATCTTTCTTGTCTGGAATCCAACCATATAATAAACTCCCAGATCCCATATTCTTAAGCATAGACATGCAAGGATTGTTTCACTTTTATTATGATACATCTTTTGATGGAAACAATTTTGTATTGGCAAAGTACAAAGCATCAATCCTCTTCTCTCGCAATCATCTTCATGCATTGGATTATAATCCAAAAGATGGTCAACTTTTTTACCTTCAATTATTGGTCTCTCAACAAGATCATCATGGTACTCTACTTCACAAAATGGGTTATCATAAAATATCTCTGTTTCCATCTTAAGGAGTGGCTTACCAAAAAATTGAAAGTTACCTTTAGCATTTTGTATAGGCCTTTTTACCCCATGAAATTAATCTCCTTCACAAGGATGCTCTATGTTATCTTCTTCATAAGGGGTTACGTACTTATCCTCTACAGTTGGTTTTGTAATTTCAGCTTCAACATCATTTGATTTGCTTAGATATATTTGGGTTTTGAAACTATATTTAGATAACCATTTTGATGTCTAGGTCATTCTTTAGATTAAGAAATCCATGCATCATCTCACACAAGGACTAATCAACTGTGAACAATTATTCAACTCTGTTCTAGCAACAGGCAAGAGACATTCTGAAATAAACCCACTGAAAACGACAAACAATCATTGAAACTCTGACGTGCAACTAATGGCCAGAACAAGCAACCACAACCCAATAGACTGGTAGGAAATAACAAGCTATGATACCACTGTAAGAACACTCCCAAATTTTTTTTGTAGTTCGCAAATATGGTTATCACATCAACATCATATGAGGTTTTTTATTGAAATAAATTTTGATTGTGAAAATTAGACACATGAACTGCAGGTATAAATTTCACCAAGGATAGACGTGCATATTTAGAGCTCCAACTTTCTAAATAACACTAAAAAGTTGTCCATGTGAAATGTACCTTCGAAACATGCTACAAATGGGAATTTCAAATTAGATACAACACAAGAGGCTGAAGATAAGCTACTGTTCTATAATAACAGAGAATGAGCAGCCTTCATGCACCTTTGGAGTCACTTCCATTGCCCATTCAAGCTCCTAGGTATAGACAATGACATGTTCCCATCATATTAGACTCCTCAAAATCCATTAGATACTACTTATTCACATCTTTTTTTTGCTCAGAAAACTCACGGGCAGTCAACACCCACAATGCTGAAGCAGGGGTGATTTGCCCAGAAAATGACAGCAGCTTCATATGACTAAATAACAGCTCCAAACATAGTATGGAATCGAAATGAATCATCAAAGTCTAATCCCACATAAATATAAGTGAACAGGTTACGAATAAACTGTGATAACCAAGGAAAGCATGAAACCAATTTCATAACCTTATAATGGTCACTCCAAGAGGGACACCCAACAACAAATTTACCTCCAGCTTGATATATCAACTCTAAAATGGAAAAAAAAAGTTGACTCCAACCAGGTCTGAATACTCCAAACAGGACACTAACTCTGTCCTAGGTGCCAAAACAGGGGCAGCGGGAATGAAAAACTCCACTAACTCATTCTAAACTGTCAACATTCGCTTCTGATGAACCTGTAGAAGGTTAATGACTCTTGGACATCAAAAATAAAGGACCAAAAATACCTCAGATCTCGCCTCTACACCCACAAACTCAACACCAATACCCACTGTACCTTGTACGGCCTGCTAATGAGGTTGACTTCCTTAGAAAATTCAGAAATCGAAGAGAGAAGTCTAAAACTACATCTAACCTAGTCACCCAGGTGGTAGGAAGCATTTAAACCAATGTCCAAAAATTTAAATCACTGTAATGTCCCCTTTTTAGGGCACATTATTTATGTGCCTCGTTAGCCGTTTTATCGTGGCCTGATAGGCTAACCAGGGTTTGACTGGGGTCAGTTTGATATTTGGCCTAGGGAATTCTAGTTTCAGGCCAATCAGAGTAGTTTCTGCAGGGTTTCCAGATACTTACTATTTATAGTAAGTCATCAGAGTTCAGTCTTTGTGGCATTTCAGTAGTGGACTGGGAACGTATCGCCGAGAGCTTTCCGGCAACCTATCACACATCTCATTCCGAGTTCGTCCGGTCATCCATTTTAATGCCAGAAGATTTCTCACTATTATTATGTCACTTTATTATTAATTGGATGTATTACTTTAAAGTGACAAAAAGTGGGAATATGAAAGGATAGAAAAGCGGGGAAGCTGAAGAGTCACAACTGCAGCTTTAAAAGAAGGCTTGGAGCCTCATTGTTATATGCTTAGTTTTATGATATGATATTTATCTCTTGGAGATATCAGGAAGCTTCAGCTTTCGAATTCAGCCTTCAGGACAGAAACCCTTTTGGCTCAGAGGAGGATTGGACGTAGCCCCAGTTCGTCTCCGGTGTGAATTCACTGCAGAGTTCGCCATTGCATTCACAGGTTCTTTTCTGTTGATTGTCATTCTGCTGAATATTGTAGTTCAGATTTTGGATTGTGGAAATCCCATTCTTATTGTATTACTGTTGTTTTACGCAATAATATTTGCTGAGGTTTTATCGGGATATTTGCTAGATTACTGTTATCGAATCGATGATTAATTGCATGCATTTAAATGTTTAAATCTGTATGAGAAATATTGGTGAAAGTTTGGAAAATGGCCGGTTAGGGTCATTATAGTGGTATCAAAGCTGGTTTTCTTGCCAGCCTGTGAGATTTAATGGGCAGTGAAGTTTGAAACATTGGTAGTCTGAGTTTTAAAATATCTTTTAGAGAAGTAAGAGAGTGAATATTGAGTAAGTAATTGCTTGCTGGAACCAAATCGACTTCTGGAGATACTGGTTTATATTTTTCAGAAACGGGATATTATATGTTGAGAACAACAAATTTCACATCGGATTTTAAGGGGTAGTTGGATGAATCAAACACTCTTATAGCAGTGGTCTGGTTTAGATACAGCAAGTAAGAGGGACTTTGGCAATAGTTAGTACATTCAGTTCTGTTCTTAGCTGTTGGTTATTGTTTATTGTCGAAATCATCCTAGCAAGAAAGTGTCTCAGTCAGCTGGAGAGTCTCAGTGAGTGGCTATCAATGGTAATGCAAGTATATAGTTTGGAACTCCCTCAATGACCAAACACGATCTGCAGAGGACTTAGTATACAAGTCAATCTTTCCTCAGTCAGCCGTGTGAAAGGGGAAGTCTGGAGTTGGCATATTGTTCTGTCAACGCTCCCTATTCCCTGTCGAGCCGTCACTACCTTTTAGAGAATGCGTTGAAGTGTTATTGTTTCCGCTATGTAGTTTTGAGACCAGACACGGGACTCCCTGTTGCTCTCTATTTATGGTAACGTTGCAGTGTTAGGAGAAGACTCAGCAGTATACACCTGGTGTCACGACTCTCCCCCACAATAGTTGCAGTCACCTAATCACGAATGCGGGCAAGCTCAATATATGTATTTTGATAAATATTTCAACCCGACTATAGTCCCGGGTGAAACATTTTAGTAAAATAGAATTTCTATTGGCGGGCCAGTTACGGGAAATTTTATTAAGAGATTTGTGATGTTGAGGCAGTCACCTACCACATGCGGTTAGTGAAGTTTTATTTTATTCCTGGACATCCCGTAATTGTTGGAAATGAGTGAATGCTGCTACCTGGCACGCCTGGGCATCAACGGTTACACAGGTCATGCAGAGAACACTTGAATGCGTGTATTGGTGAGTCATTAGCGAGTTGTTACAACTTTAGCCAAAATAGTCTTTGTTTTGATGGGACCCGCTCGGAATCTTGACTATAGTCTTCGGATTAATATTGGTAATATTTGAACGTATTGGCATTTAAGATTGCCGTAAGGAAATTAGACGTCATCACTTCAATACTATAGACTCGGCATTGTTAGCTATTGTTGTGCGGGTGTAATCTGGCGTCTAGGGAGATTCCAGTCGAGAATTTGATGCCACGGCTGTAGGTGACTGTGTGTGTTACGCCACGGATGCAGTGGCTGGACATGTGAAGTCGGGCTGTCCCGAGAAGATTAGCACGGGTGAGTTGAAACTCACGTAGGGACTGGGAGTGCACAGAACCGTGGCAGTGCGTGAGAATCTACAAGTCGGCAAGTTGGATCATCACAGTCGTGTTGATACACAGCTACAGGCGTTCCAAGCGACAGCAATTGCGGGGAGAAATAGAGGAGTTGGGACGTGGTCAGTTACACTTGAATGGCCTACAAATTGGTGCCACACTCCTCACATTAACAGGCAGTCACGCCCAGAACTACATGCTCATTGTATGGAGTTTACATTCCATAACCACGCAAACTAGTGCAACGTCCATCACCTCCAGGCATTAATATCAGCAGGTGCACAAGCCTGGCTTTTACATCTTTATCATACACTGTGTATGCTGCGAGCTATAGAGTCTAAACTTTAAAGATCTCTTTATAAGTATGAACGCAACTTGTACTGTTATTGGATTGTCAAGTATGAAACGTCCTTCTTGGGTACAAGTTGGTGCCAGAGTTTATTCCAGTTGAAGCTACGCCTAAAAGATTGTGGAGGCAGCAATAAGAGTACTACCACTAACAGAAACTGATAATTTGAGACATAAGAAGGCGCTAGATGGCCATGAGGAATTGCGCCAGTTACTAGGAAAGTCGGGGGTATCTTCAGAACATCATTTGAGGATAGAAGACTAATATTTTCTGCAGATTGTATCATCTTGATATTCAGATTTCATTAATTGGATGACTGCAAATTGTTGACCAAATGTCTATTTACTGTTAGTAAACTTTGAGGTGAAGCGTGTTAAGCAACTGTTTGATGACATGTCTTGAAACTAAAATCTACTGATAAAGGTTGCAGTGCGTTTGTAACTATTGGCTGAGGTCGGAAATTCTATAATCCGATTTGAACAGTGATTGCTCAATTGACCTCAAGCACTCATTCTGTTATGTGTTTCAAGTCAGATCTGTTATCTCTCTGCATAAATAAGTAGTTTCTAGCCAGGAAAGATGCACAGTTTTGAAAAAGTCCTGAAGGATCTTGCTAGGGTACAGCAACAATTAGCCCAGATTTCACAGCCTGATGAAAGGACCGAAATTCTCAGCATATTTGGTGAGTACAACACCCTTCCTCCACAGGTTCAGAGAGATTTAACTTTCTCTAACTTCTTGGACTTTCATCCAAAGCTTCAACGCAAAACTTTACAGCAACAATTAGCCCAGATTTAACAGCCTGATGAAAGGACCGAAATTCTCAGCATATTTGGTGAGTACAACACTCTTCCTCCACAGGTTCAGAGAGATTTAACTTTCTCTAACTTCTTGGACTTTCATCCAAAGCTTCAACGCAAAACTTTAATGGAAAGGAAGAAGTTTCCATTAAATTTGGCTAGGGTACAGCAACAATTAGCCCAGATTTTGCTAGGGTACAGCAACAATTAGCCCAGATTTCATAGCCTGATGAAAGGACCGAAATTCTCAGCATATTTGGTGAGTACAACACTCTTCCTCCACAGGTTCAAAGAGATTTAACTTTCTCTAACTTCTTGGACTTTCATCCAAAGCTTCAACGCAAAACTTTAATGGAAAGGAAGCAGTTTCAGGATTTGGCTCGAGATCTACTTGCACAAGACAGGTGCAGAAATTTATATGAAGAGTTTCCAGCCATCATTACTCAACCCATAAGTGAACTAAAAACTAAACCAGTTATTGAAAAAAGGCCTTATGAGGTTGTCATCAAAACAGGAAGTTGTAACTCAAATATTGAATCAATGCAAGGAGAGGCTAAAGAAGAGGCAACAGAGGTTACAGAATGGTTCACTAGAGAAGAGCAAGCAACTTCTATTGTTTCTCATCTTTCGCTTGATCAAAGGAAAGATGGAACAGATATGGTTAAAGATCATGACCACCAGTTGGATATCTTTAACAATTCATGTAATGAGGAGTCATGTGACTTCTTTAGCAGCACCTCACTTATGTATAATGCTGAATTGAATGACCC
>MU224677.1:961873-978956 GCA_018584345.1 Thuja plicata | reverse complement strand
TACTTCAAGTTGGGTTGGAAGATAGGTGCTAGTGTGAAAATTCTAAGAATTTCCCTAGAATCATTGCATCTATGGAGGTAGCGCCGCTGGCAAGCTTTCATTAGGTTTGATCCCCGTCCATTTGCTAATCTTTCCATTCTATAGGAGTAGTAGCAAAGCAGTGAGTAGCTTAGTAGTGAGAGTTTGATGAGTGAAGTTGGAAGTGATATAAATTAAGGAGAAGGAATCAATTGAGTATACATTGAAAAGCTAAGTCCCATCTCCATTATAGCCAGAATCTAATATCCTTGAATGAACTGCGTAAGCTCGCCGATGTGATTACCAGCAAATCACATCATTATAACTGAGTTAGGATCCACAGGTGTAAGGAACCTTGGAGTTTTTCTCATGTTCTTCATGAGTAATAACTTTTCAAGAGAGGGTTGAGTGTTTGATATCCTGTATCAAGTGTTTAATCCTATATGTTATGTAGTGGTACAAAACTAACATCAACAGTCCGGTCATCCATTTTAATGCCAGAAGATTTCTCACTATTATTATGTCACTTTATTATTAATTGGATGTATTACTTTAAAGTGACAAAAAGTGGGAATATGAAAGGACAGAAAAGCAGGGAAGCTGAAGAGTCACAGTTGCAGCTTTAAAAGAAGACTTGGAGCCTCATTGTGATATGCTTAGTTTTATGATATGATATTTTATCTCTTGGAGATATCAAGAAGCTTCAGCCTTCAGGACGGAAACCCTTTTGGCTCAGAGGAGGATTGGACGTAGCCCCGGTGCGAATTCACTGCAGAGTTCGCCATTGCATTCACAGGTTCTTTTCTGTTGATTGTCATTCTGCTGAATATTGTAGTTCAGATTTTGGATTGTGGAAATCCCATTCTTATTGTATTACTGTTGTTTTATGCAATAATAGTTGCTGAGGTTTTATTGGGATATTTGCTGGATTACTGTTATCGAATTGATGGTTTATTGCATGCATTTAAATGTTTAAATCTGTATGAGAAATATTGGTGAAAGTTTGGAAAATGACCGGTTAGGGTCATTACAATCACCCTTCAACCTTGATGCCCAGAAAGGAGGGTATGGTATGCCCTAGGCAAGGTATACGGCCAGCTTCAAAACACTACAACTTCAAACTTATCAAAAATCACTGCCTCAAGACTACTGACTGATTCCAAAATGCTTGCAATCAAAATACCTTGTATATTTTTATTTTCTTCAAACCTTGACTTCACAAAATCTGTGAAAATCAATATGTTTCCTATGTGTAAACACCAAACTAGCTAGGTCACCATCGAAACTAGAGTATTTGATGAGAGTTGTCCTTAATCAATCTCAGAAGAACTTCTCTGCTCATTCCAACAACATTTTATTATGTGCACAACATTTGAATGAATGAAATGAGAGCCAAAATTCCAATTTATAGAGTTTCAAGGGAATTTCAGCATTTTAAAATTCAAATATTTTGCTTTCCCAAAAAAAGCCTCTTGTAACATTTTAAAACAAGTTTAAGTCCCCCACATCTCCTAGGTGTCAAACTTGGCAAACAAAAAATCACCATTTTAATATTTATGCACAAAAAGTGAATAATAAAACATGATTTTATTACTCAAGTGCAAATATTAATATATTATCAACCATCTTATAGAAAACTTGCAAAGACGCCAAAAATTTGAATCAATAATCCCATAACATAACTGATGTTGAACGATGACTATTGGTATTGAAATCAGCATCAACTATAAATAACAGTAATCTCCAAAAACTAAGGATAACAAACCCAGGCAAAACCCAAAAAGATTGGTGCCAAAATGAGTACTTACTGAAAATAGTGGTGTTTTCCAAAATTGAGGAGAACAAACCCAAAGAATGTAATGTCCCCAAATTGATAGAGAATAAATTAATTAAATTAATTAATTATTTGGTCCCTATTTAAAAGAAATATTATTAAGGACCTTTAATTAATTAATGGGGGGGCCATTTTTATCTTTTTGTCCGCAGGTGTTTACTGTGTTGGTGTTCTTTTGTAAACCTTCAGGAGTTTCTCCGTAGGGGTATTTATGCCCGGCTTGAAGGTAGTTGTTGGGATGCGAATTTGATATTTTATTTTGATTGCGAATTCCAGTTGGAATTCAGTTGTCTGCCATTTCGGAGGTGAAAGATCCTCCCTATTTGGTATTTCCAGTTTCGGTGGGAGTAACTCATCGCCCTATTCTGCTGATTCTGGTTGCGTCCAAAACTATTGTAATCTGAAGTCCTGTCATTATTAATATAATTTCCTCTTGCTCGTGCGAATCTTCAGACCTGTATTTGGTGCATCGAGTTAATGATTGTTCTGTGTATTTATTTCAATACTTGTGTCCAAATCGATACTGTACCAAGGAGAATCAGCGACCATACAAACCACATGGTAGGAAGGAAATCGAGACCGTACGGCCTTGACCGTACGCAAGACAGGAAGACGTGACCGTACAACACCATATTTACACTATACACCATCATACATACCATCCACACAAGGTTCAATGCAAATCTGAAGCACCAATGCACTGCTGAGGTTTCATTTACTGTACGGCCTAGTAGACACCCCATACACCATACGGACACAGACAACTTGTGCAAGAGTAACACCGTACGACTCCCCACATGCACTGCACGACAACTATATCCTCCCTGTAGGGGCCTTGACATACCATCGTACAAGTGGGTTGTTCCACCATACGTCCATGGCATACGTCGTCTGACAATTTGCCGCATGGTACAAACTTCCACTAGCGGTTGCAAACGCTGAGAGCGCGCTGTTGAGGGAGGGCAACACCAATGTGTCGTATGCCTGACATCCGAAACGTTATAGTGGTATCAAAGCTGGTGATTTTCCCAGCCTTTCGGGAGAATCATGGCGCCGAGTGATGGAATGGAAGATGGATATGTAGATATGACAGTCTTGCTGAGGAAGCTAAGAAGAAGTACAGAGCAACTTCACTAGACCCTAGCAAGAGGACAAAATCAGATTGGTGAGACTTTGTTGAGCGACATGTCACGCTCACAACAGACCAATACAAGACCGACAATGTTGATTTTCCCTCCGAGGATCGAGCAATTGGAAATGCATCCGCTCACCTTGGCTGAGACACTGAAGCAAATCAAGCAGGATTGGGTTGATGGTGGATGCAAACAAACATATTTCTCAAGGACTACATAGACCAAAGGTTGAGGTACCCATCCTACGAAGGTGATAGAATCTACGACATCAATCTCAGTCCAGAGATCAACAATGAGGTACTTAGCACCGTGAGCCTTACTAAGGATGAAGTTATGCCTACACTGTAGCCATAGGAGGATTTGGAAAAGAAAGAGTCAGTAATTGTCCCTTCAAATATAATACATCCAATTTTCAAGAAGGGAGAAGGTGATGATTGCACAAATTTCGTCGAACCAACACTCGACGATCATCTTAATGGAAATTCGGGTTCTATCGGTGATCCTTCAAATGAGCAGGCTCTACAAGTGGTTGATCAACTTCATGAAGATGCTACCGATGATTTCTTGCAGGAGCAGCCACAGTTGGTTGAATATGTAGTTTATCCTTTGGATGTGCAAGAGGCATGCATGATTACAATCTCTCCATGTGAGGGGCTTCCAAATGGAAACAAGAAGATCTACCTGAGCTATGCGAAAGAGATCTCAGGCCGAAGGAGACCTAGGCCCGTAGGAGATCTTGGCCTGAAAGAGATTTCGGCCTGAAGGAGGAGTTAGCCTGAAGGAGATTTCGGCCCGAAGGGGGACTTGGCCCGAAGGGGGACTCGGCTCGAAGGAAAGCTCGGCCCGAAAGAGATCTTGGCCCGAAGGAAGTTTCAGCTGAAGGAGATCTCGGCCCAAAGAAGATCTCGGCCTGAAGGAAGACTCGGGCCGAAGGAGATCTCCATCCGAAGGATGACTTGGCCCGAAAGAGATCTCGGCCCGAAGGAAGGCTCGGTCCGAAAGAGATCTCGGCCTGAAGGAAGACGCAATCTGAAGGAGATCTTGGCCCGAAGGAAGATTCAGCAGAAGGAGATCTCGGCCAGAAGGAAGGCTCGGTCCGAAGGAGATCTTGTATGGAGATCTCAGCCCGAAGGAGGACTCAGCCTGAAGGAGACCTCGGCCTAAAGGGAGACTTGGTTCAAAGGAGACCTCGGCCCGAAGGAAGACCTCAGCCCGGAGGAAGACTCGGCTCAAAGGAGATCTCGGCCCGAAGGTAGTTTCAGCCAAAGGAGAGTTCATCCTGAAGGAGATCTCGGCCCGAAGGAGATCTTGGCCCGAAGGAAGTCTCAACCCGTAGGAGATATCGATCCAAAGGGAGACTAGGCCTGAAGGAAAACACGGCCCGAAGAAGATCTTGGCTTGAAGGAGATCTCAGCCCGAAGGAAGCTTCGACCTGAAGGAAATCTCGGCCCCAAGGAAGCTTCGACCTAAAGGAAATCTCAGTCCGAAGGAGGGCTCAGTCCGAAGGAAGACTCAGCCCGAAGGAAGACTCAGCCTGAAGGAGATCTTAGTCCGAAGGCAACTCAATACCACCATACGGTTTAGGTCCTGCATAAAAGGCACCGTCCAACCTGTTCCAAGTTACCATACGACATACCCCCTCGGAATTGTACGCACGTCAACTTCCATCTGTATGAGCAACGACCTTGGCGGCTTGAACAAGTGGCAAACTATAATGTCGTACGATGAAATCAGCATTCTGTACGATCAGATCTATACTACCGTACAACCCCTCTTAGCAACCCGTTCGGTCAATTCTTTCACACCATATGACGAATGGTCAATTTTTCCTCCGTACGATCAGACATTGACGTTCCAAGGCAACTTTCAGTCCTGCGACAGAGCATATTGCTACGAACAGGAGTGTCTGGAAGGGGATGCCTTTGAGCAACTGCTTGCCAGTGTTGAGGTGGAATTTCAGAGGTGGCAATATGCAGGCCATGTTAGGGACAGTTTATAGGAGAGCATGGATAATGATCTGGAGTCACATAGACAAAATCATGGTTCTCGAACACGTCCTCAAAGGGGTGGCAAAGCGACCGACTCTACAGATGGATGTTTGCAGTTGTGTAAAATTAGTGATTGCCCTCTAGTTAGGCATGAGACCAGCCTAACCATATTTTTTTTATATGAAGTACTTCCCAGTAGACACAACAAGATCTACTTGCACAACGTTGATGGTGAGTATCATAGCCCAAAGGCTTTGGATCTGAGCGTCGATGTGGTTTATGTTTGGCTTTTATGGGATCCTGGTGACTTCGGAGATGGCAATGTTTATATCAGGGTGGCGAAGCGGGAGCTTGATGATGGTTTACTCGTCCCGACTAGATCCAGCTATGTGCATGTGATCTAGAAGCAACACGGAGATTTCAACAAATACTGTGACCAACGTCCGCGCTTGGCTTGGGATGTGACCATCCATGTACTTGATGATTGGCTTCAGTGGGATCATGGTGACTCTGGGCAGGGCGATGTGTAAATCAGAGTGGCGCAACGAAAGCTTGTTGGAGCTTTACACTTCTCACTTCCAGATGCATGCGCAAGGTCATGTTGCGACATGGGGGTTTCAATGGATATAGTTCTCGGTGCCTGCGCTTAGTTTTGGATCCTGGAGTTTTGATGACGGATTGCTTGAGGGCAAGCAATCGTTGGGCAGTGAGGATTTGTAATGTCCCCAAATTGATAGATAATAAATTAATTAAATTAATTAATTATTTGGTCCCTATTTAAAAGAAATATTATTAAGGACCTCTAATTAATTAATGGGGGGTCCGTTTTTATCTTTTTGTGTGTAGGTGTTTACCGTGTCGGCGTTCTTTTGTAAACCCTCGGGAATTTCTCTATAGGGGTATTTATGCCCCACATGTAGGTAGTTGTTGGGATGTGAATTTGATATTTTATTTTGATTGCGAATTCCAATTGGAGTTCTCGTCTGCCATTTCGAAGTTGAAAGATCCTCCCTATTTGGTATTTGCAGTTTCGGTGGGAGTAACTCCTCACCCTATTCTGTCGGTTTTGTGTGCATCCGAAACAATTGTAATCTAAAGTGCTATCATTATTAATATAATTTCCTCTTGCTCATGCGAATCTTCATACCTGTGTTTGGTGCATCGAGTTAATGATTGTTCTATGTATCTATTTTAATACTCGCGTCCAAATCGATACTGTACCAAGAAGAATCAGCAACCATACAAACCGCACAGTACGAAGGCAATCGAGACCGTAAGGCCTTAGACCGTACTCAAGAAAGGAAGAGGTGACCGTACAACACCATATTTCCACTGTATGCCATCATACATACCATCCACACAAGGTTCGAAGCAAATTTGAAGCATCAATGCATGGCTGAGGTTTCATTTACCGTACGACCTAGTAGACACCCCATACACTGTACAGACACAGACAACTTGTGCAGGAGTGACACCGTATGGCTCCCCACATGCACCACACGACCACTATAGCCTCCATGTACGAGCCTTGACATACCACTGTACGGGTGCGTTGTTCCACCATACGTCCGTGGCATACGTCGTACAACAATTTGCCGCACGAGACAGACTTCCACTAGCGGTTGCAAACGCTGAGAGCGAGCTGTTGAGGCAGGGCAACACCAGTGTGTCGTACACCTAACATCCGGAACATTACAAAAAACCCAAGAAATCCTAGAATGCTGAAAAGAGCGTTGTCACCAACTAGAGCACCAACTGAACTCCAAATCATCACCAGATGCCAAGAAAACACTGAACTAAGCTCTCCAAGAACTCTTGAACTCTTCCAACCTGCCTAAATCTTCGAAAACCCCCCCAAATTGGCCAATGCTCACAAAACAATATGGCATAAAATTGGGGACATTACACACAAAAAGAAAAAAAAAATTCACAATGATAAATTCTTATATTTGAACATCAACATGTAAGTAGATAAAAGAAAATAGCCACTGTCCTACAGATACAAGTTATTTGAAAGTTGATTATGTAATATGATAGTGATGACAATTTTAATCAATATGGTAACTTGTTTAGATGACTTCAAAGTAAGTCCAAAGTTTTTGAAATTAAAGCAGCCAAGAACGAGGGGGCTGACCCGAAAGTACAGGAAGCAGAGCCTCAAAAAGACCTAGTCACCAAAAAGAGACAAAGTGACCATCCACAGCACACACACAGCACCAACAGCCGATTCCCAACTTTAACATCAAAAACAACAGGCAACCATAGGGATATAAATAGTTTTTCCCCAGCATAGAAAAATAAACAGTATCCTTACGGATAAAGTACTTAACCATACTAAAAACAAAATCAGCCCACAGGGCTATCCAACCGAGAGTATCAGTAGCAGTAAAAGTTTTAAACAACAAGCCCAGCGGGCTAAAACCAAAGTAATTTAACCATAAAAAAAAAAACCCCATATTGGGGCTACCATCCCAAGACACCACATGGCCCTTCTAGTGAGCCCTGCTATTTCTCGCTATGGCGATGAGTAAGTACTCTGGTCCAATCATCAGCAAAGAACTGGAAAATCTTTCTCGGCACGTCCTCGGTCGTGTTATGAGTCGCATCCTTATTCTGCTGCAGCAAGGAAAGGGTAGTGGAAAAAATTGAACTTTGGATGTGCGGCTGGTGCCGGGATGGATGCGGGTGGGGATATCATCAGGAATGTTGAGGTGTAATGTCCCCATTCTTAGCAGGTCATTGAATTGATGGTGCCAGGTCATTATTGCGATCCTCGTGGTCTAGCGAGGTGTTTAGAGGGTCATTGCTGTGAACTTACTATTTATAGTAAGTCAATGGATAGTTCTGATGAGCTCAGATGAGTTAGAGGAGTTGAATGATGCTCTCGGTTTTCATTTTCGGCTTCCGGTTTGGGCTCCAAGACTTGGAGAGAGCGTCTATTTTTAGTAAGTCACCCCATCAGGTTCATTCATCATCTTTCATCATCAGGATCACTCCTGTGCAGACAGATTTCGATTCAGATGCTTCTTCAGTTGTTTTCGCAAGATGGGTGGTTTATTATTATTATTTAATTAAATTTGCTATGGTTGCCATTTTTGTTGGTATTATATGCTGGATACCTTAGTGTTATAGCTCGTTGGAACCAAGATGAAAAGTTTTAAATTTTGGGCACAAGAAACATGGACCTTGCGTGTCATAATTTCATTATATTGGTGAAAAGGTCAATTTTGGAGCCAAATGAGTTACTAAATTATATTATTCAATGTGTGCCTAAGTATAAAAAGTGTTTTAAGTGAAAAGTGTGTGAGAGAAGACAATTTTTAATTATAAAAGCAATGCTTTGTGAAAGGCAAATCATCTATTGAATATTTTATATTTTTTCTTCTTGAGCCTTGGGCTAGGGTTTCTGAGTTCTTCACTACTGCAATTGTGTTGAGGTAAACAATTGCAAGATCTCTCTACTGTATTTATGTGGCTAAGGAGAGAATCGGATTTATTCTGGAGATTATTATCTGAGGAGTTTGTTGATAATTAATTGACACATTGAAAGTGCAATTAATTCTGAAATTGATTTTGTCATTGAACTGAGACCTGCATTAAGAGGTCGATCTGATTGGAGTTTGCTGAGGAGTGAACCAGAGATTTATTTGTTATTTCTGGGCAGAGAATATAGTGACGTTGGAGTGCTCTCTACTGGCCGCACATGGAGATCTTCTGTTCTTGTGTGCTGGAGCATCAAATTCTAGAGTAAATGCAGGCCGCGTGACTAATTTGGGATCATTCGCCTGCGTGTAACTGTATTACAGTGAAGAACGTGGATGTTGGTTGGCTGTCATCACAACACCAGACGTCTATAGTGGCAAATATCAGGTTCCATTTCATTATTGTATTTGCTGAATAATTAATGAATGCATTTTCCAAAATCTATTAATAATAAATATGTTGGAAATGATTATGACTGTGGATTGAAAATCACAATTTGAAATTGATTATATAAATAAAGGGATACTTTCTTGCAAAGTTATTATTCTGTGGTTGCAAAATCTATCAATTCGCAGCAAAGCGATTTAGGCTCATTACAGTGGTATCAGAGCTTTTTTCTTGCCAGCCTGTGGGAGTTTGTAAAAAAATGGAGTGATCAGCACTCTATTGAAATTGAATGGATAGGTATAGGGGAGCTTATAGCGGTAGACAGGTGAAACCATATAGCAGTAGACAGAAGAAACCATCAGATAGTTTGTCTGAATTTAAAAGGCAAACTGATGCCTTGGTTAGACAGTTGGATCGTAGTCGGGATATTCAGAACAGGCTTAGTGAACAGTTGTCAGATCCGGCTACCATTGACAAGGCGGCTAGATACATGGTTTCACTCTTGGGCAGATCTTCTTTTCGCAAGACATAGGATACGAGACAGGTTCACATGGTGAGGGAGGTCAGGAGAGACCCGCGGGATGATTTCACAGCCGCACGTGGGCCTAGCACATCAGTTCCAAAGATGAAAGCCCCTCCAGTTGAGTTACCCCACACTTTTATTGTAGGGTCATTACCTATCTCAGTGGACGAGCACACGACAATTACATGGGTCGACAGTTGCATGGAGACTCAGCACTCAGTTGATGATCCGGTGATACAACAGGAGACGACGACTACAGTAGATGTCAGTACCACACCAAATTGTATTATCGAGTCAGACAGTGACTCCAGTTCAGATGGCCAGGAGGATAGTTCTATGGTCGATGTTGAGGGAGTTTCTGGTAGTGGGAGTGTTGTAGTGTTGGAGGATATGATGGACTCTAGATCGCCACTAGAGGAAGATACCACTTTTGAGGACTGCCTTGAGGAGATGGAGTCAGATCGTACAGATTTGGATAGCGCCAGTCCCGAGATGGGGTTAGTGCAGGAGATGCCAATATGCTCCTGTGTTGAGGATTTGAGCATGGAGTCTGCGTGGGATGATACCCGTGTTGAGTTTGAAACAGTAGACACAGACTCACGCTAGCATCACTCAGATTCATTGGTTAGTACGGAGTCAGATGAGGTTCAGTCTGGGACACTTGAGGAGGTAGACTCTATAGCAGCTTCCTCATGTACATGACGGGGACGTGTCAGATGCTAGTACTCTGTTTGAGGATGTGAGTTCAATTGTCAGTTCACAGAGCTCAGTTGGCAGCACACTGGAGGATAGTGTTTCCGAGAGGAGTGCGTTGGGTACCACTTCTATTTGCAGTGTGGAGAGTATGCCAGAGGTGTTGCATAGGAGGCCGACTATTCAGAGTCATCATGTGACTAGTCAGTTGAGAGTCAACGAGCATGATATTGTTACCGCATTTGAGCATTTTGATGCTGCTCGGCAGCTGCTAGCTGTTCATGGATGGAGTTCTCCTACGGATGATGAGCATGGTAGTTGTTACTTGTCTCTGACAGAGATTCATGCCTTACGGGAGGCTATCGGAATTTTGAGACAGGACTTTTTTCAGTTGGTAGCCGACCGAGATCACCTAGTTGAGTGGGGAAGTACAGCATATGAGGCACTCTTGGATAGAGAGGACGAGGTGAGTGAGCTTACTCAAGAGCTCACTACGACTTCTAAGGTTTTAGAGAGCACTCAGTTGGCTCTCCAGGAGTCACTGGTTCAGTTGGCAGAGGTGACTGTGGAATTGGAGCAGCTTCAGTCTACACCAGCACCAGATCCAATGCAATTACAGATTGTGGTGTCTGGTGATTTGATGATGTCCATAGTTGGGGTTGTTGGATGTGATGGTGTTGGGGATACATCCACCCTTGATTCTAGTGTTGGAGGTACAGGTTCACTTCCATCGGATACTTGTGCAGTTGAGTTAGGCACTGCAGTAGAGGGTTGCAGTGTGCCTGACTTTGGGGTGGATATTCCGGTTGGGATGGATACTACAGTTGGTAGCATTGCGTCAGGTGATATAGTACAGGACGTTGTAGGTAGTGTAGTGGAACCGTCAGTGGTCAGTGTTTATGTTCATGACACTACTCCTTTGATTGCTCAGCAGGGAGGCATGGTATCACCTGAGTTGGTTGTTAGTGATCGCATAGCTGCTGATGATAGGCAACTGGCTACGTCACAGTTACACGACGACCAGTTATGGATCCGAGGGGAGCAGATGCTGATGGATGCTACCACCTATAAATTTTACTGCACAGAATCATTCTTGGATCACCTTCTTGAGAGTTTAGAATTTCGTGAGGGATCTTACCAAGCTTCTGAGGGTGTTCTCATCCGAGGTACTGGCACGATTCGGCGTTTGGTGAGAGAGATTGTAGGTACCTTGACTACGATGCTCCCTCACAGAGATTTCGAGGTTGGGTTTGCTGAGAGGGTCACCCAAGACCCTGTCCAACCAGTTGTGCAGAGTTCGAGATTGGAGCCATCTTTGGGTTCGCGAATGGGGGATGATGAGCCTCTGACAAAGATCGGAGCATTTTATCGTCGTGACACAGTGAGGAGTGCTCATTATTTTTCCTTTGACCCACATGTTGATGAGTTGATGGCACATAGATGTGGGTTGGCTCCTAGTCTTTATCACCTGTTATGTGATGGGTTCACGCTATCAGCAGTTGATGGGAGTTTTGACTTCAAGTCAGTAGCAGGTAACTTGCAGAGTTATGGTGACTGCAGAGATTATACGGTGGGGGGATATCCGGGTCTTGGTACAACTTTGTTCAGAGGTATTCATCAGTCTTGTGCAGATGGTCTACACACTCAGTACAGGCCAGTTGGGTGTGCAGGGGGAGTTCAGTGTGTATGGGATCCAAGTCACCCATACATCTTGGGTTTTGACGGTGCTAAGATTTATTTCTCTTGGGATCCAAGCAGAGATAAATTCAATACGGGAGTGTGGGTGAGTGGTTGTTATGGATCTTTTTAAAGAGTCATCCCATTTGTTTTTCAAGGGATGCTACAGGAGCCTGCACTTTGCGCAAGAGGCATGGCTTACAGTTTTCCATGGGATCCAAGTGGATTGTGATGTTTCTTGTTCCAGTGATTGCTTGGGGACAAGCAATCTTGGGGAGGGAGGACTATAATGTCCCCATTCTTAGCAGGTCATTGAATTGATGGTGCCAAGTCATTATTGCGATCCTCGTGGTCTGGCGAGGTGTTTAGAGGGTCATTGCTGTGAACTTACTATTTATAGTAAGTCAATGGATAGTTCTGATGAGCTCAAATGAGTTAGAGGAGTTGAATGATGCTCTCGGTTTTCATTTCTGGCTTGTGGTTTGGGCTCCAAGAATCTTGGAGAGAGCATCTATTTTTAGTAAGTCACCCCGTCAGGTTCATTCATCATCTTTCATCATCAGGATCACTCCTGTGCAGACAGATTTCGATTCAGATGCTTCTTCAGTTGTTTTCGCAAGAAGGGTGGTTTATTATTATTTAATTAAATTTGCTAAGGTTGTCATTTTTGTTGGTATTATATGCTGGATACCTTAGTGTTATAGCTCGTTGGAACCAGGATGAAAAGTTTTAAATTTTGGGCACGAGAAACATGGACCTTGCGTGTCATAATTTCATGATATTGGTGAAAAGGTCAATTTTGGAGCCAAATGAGTTACTAAATTATATTATTCAATGTGCCGAAGTATAAAAAGTGTTTTAAGTGAAAAGTGTGTGAGAGAAGACAATTTTTAATTATAAAAGCAATGCTTTGTGAAAGGCAAATCATCTATTGAATATTTTATAATTTTTCTTCTTGAGCCTTCGGCTAGGGTTTCTAAATTCTTCACTGCTGCAATTGTGCCGAGGTAAACAATTGCAAGATCTCTCTACTGTATTTATGTGGCTAAGGAGAGAATTGGATTTATTCTGGAGATTATTATCTGAGGAGTTTGTTGATAATTAATTGACACATTGAGAGTGCAATTAATTCTGAAATTGATTTTGTCATTGAACTGAGACCTGCATTAAGAGGTCGATCTGATTGGAGTTTGTTGAGGAGTGAACCAGAGATTTATTTGTTATTGCTGGGCAGAGAATATAGTGACGTTGGAGTGCTCTCTGTTGGCTGCACGTGGAGATCTTCTGTTCTTGTGTGCTGGAGCATCAAATTCTAGAGTAAATGCAGGCCGCATGACTAATTTGGGATCATTTGCGTGCCTGTAACTATATTACAGTGAAGAATGTGGATGTTGGTCGGCTGTCATCACAACACCAGACGTCTATATTGACAAATATCAGGTTCCATTTCATTATTGTATTTGCTGAAAAATTAATGAATGCATTTTCCAAAATCTATTAATAATAAATATGCTGGAAATGATTATCACTGTGGATTGAAAATCACAATTTGAAATTGATTATATAAATAAAGGGATACTTTCTTGCAAAGTTATTATTCTGTGGTTGCAAAATCTATCAATTCGCAGTAGAGCAATTCAGGCTCATTACATGAGGGAAGATTGGTGCTTGCCTACAACGGCAATTTTAACTCGGCCACGAGCAATATGGCTAAGGCACTGAAACTTTTCTGGGGGATGAAGTATGCTATTACTATGTGTATTAGTAGGCTAATTATTGAAGGAGATTCGATGCTCATAACCGAAACCTTGAAAGGCACTATGAAAGCAAGTTGGAAAATAAGTAACATCATCAGGGACGCCCGCCTCCTGATAACCAGATTGGAGGACTTTGTGATTCAGCACACCTACAGGGAAGGCAATGTTGTTGCTGACTCATTGGCTGCTGATGGTATGGGAAGAAAGAGAATGTGTTGTTGGAGGGATGTGGAACCCCTACCGGTGGATACAAAATTAAACATACAACATTCAATTGAATATAATTTATTTTATCATTGTTTTTATATCAGTTCAATGTTTCAGGTTTAAAAACACCAGTTTCAATCTCTGAATTTTGTGTGTGCATATTCATTCATGCACATGTACACATACATGTGTGTCGAAATAGATTAACTTGAAACAAATTATATTCAATATCTGAACTTAGGGAATTTTAAAAATGATGTATACATATATAAGCACATACTTATGTGTATATACATTTATATGTGTGTAGCTATAGCTTGTTAACATGAAAGCAAAATAACCCTTAAATCCGTCATACCATTACGAATGTTTATAAGAACTACCCCTATTGCACCCAAAAAGAATTGCATCACCCAAAAAGTTTCCTATCTTCAATTATGTCATCATTTTGTTAAACACTTGCATTCTTACTAATTTGTTAACAATATTTCAACTCTCTCCCATGAATATTTTATCAAACAATTTATAGGCAATCCTTTGAGATATTTCTATTTTCTGTTAAGTATATTCTTTGGATCTCGAGACAATTTTCAAATATGCAATTGTTCATCATTTTGTGAAACATCTCACAAAACAGTTACAATACATTTATTCATTTGGAAATGAAGGATTACATACATTAAATATTGTTGTTATACTTCTGATTACAGAGATACCACAAGAAATATGCTACAGAGATTAAACTAATTTGAACATATCTTTGAACTTAATACAGCAAACTCAACGGCTCCAGAACTAGTGAAATCTTCAGATCAGGCTTAGATAGGATCCTGTACAAGCACAAGTTGCTGATGCACAGGTCGTTGTTCATATTTGTTCATTCAAAGATTAATTATTTACCAACTCTCATTAAATCCCTTCCATCTTCTGTCACATCCCTCTTACACTAGTTTGCAGCTAATAGGAAGTCCCCCATGCAACTCTTGACAGTTGTTAGGAAGTCTCATGCACATTTTCAGGCTTCCACCACCAGAGGAAGGGTCCTCTAACCTCTCTTATCCCACAACTCCTTCCAAGATAGTGATATCATTCACCAGATGACCATGAGCTTTTGCAAACATCTCAATATCTTCTCACAACATAGAAAACCAACCTGCTTGATTTCCCACACCCCTAACAAAGCTCAATAGCAACACAGTCAACTTTTATATCCCATGTTCCGCAAATCAATGATTTCCAAGGTTTGTATAAGACAATCATCCAATATGAATATTGACTTTACTTTCAAACACTAAGCAATTACCCATAAAGCATATCGGTTCCTACCAAAAAGCTTACACCATCATTTGAGAACTAAGTTGCCGATTTGGGTGCAGAGCGGATGCGAGAATCAGGGGCGCGGATGCGTGAAATTTTTTTTTGTGGGATGCTGATGCTTTTATATAGCGTTTGAATAACTGGGAGGGCATGCTGGAGCCAATCGACCATCTCCTCCGTAGCGAGTTCATTAAATACGGAGAGCTCGCCCAGGCCTGCTCCGATGCATTTGACTTCGATCCATATTCAAAATACTGCGGTAGCTGCAAGTACAACCACAGGACCATTCTCCACAGTCTCAGCCTTTCTCACACCGGCAACCTCCAACATTAATCTCCCCAATTTCTTCAAAAAGTCTCGGACGGGAGAGAAATTGTGAAGCAACCATGCCAGCTGGATGGGATTCGTGGCCGTGGCGGAGGATGAGCAATAAATAAAGAGATTCGGGCGGTGCAACATCATCATTGAAAAATAAAAGGGAGAAAAGTTGAGCATAACAATCACGGGCCACATCTTGGGCAGCACGCTCGCAATGTTGAGCGCGTATGGCATTGCAAAGATGGGAATCAACAATGGGAATGAGAATGAGAATGAGAAGATTCCAATCACCGTCTTCTCCTTCGCAGGACCGCAGGTGGGCAATTGTGCCTTCAAGGAGCGCCTGGAGCAACTTGGGATCAAAATCCTGCGAGTGGTGAATGCCCACGACATAGTTCCAAAGGTTCCCAGAATTGTGTTCAATATATATTTTCAATTAGTCCCAAAATGGATCGAAAAGCTGTCGTGGAGTTATTCCCATGTGCCCGATGCCCAACGGCCCACCCTTCAACTTGGCGTAATGTCTCCTTGCCCATACGGACAATTAGTCCCTCCTGCACGAATCTTCTCATACGGCGATGCCTGATGACAACTTATGCACGCATACACGGATGCTCGGCACTTGTAATGTTCGTTTATTACCTTTGGCCAGTCACTTCCCCTTGCGTATGGAATGCATTTACAGGGAATTGAAGCTAATCGAATATCTTAATGTCGCTAAGGTTATTTTGCCAATTGTAATATAAATCAATGTAGCAGCATACAATAATGATGAAAGGTGTTACACAAAGATTGGATCCGCACATGCAAGTAGACAATTAAGATTCAATAATGATAGCACTTCAGATTGCAACCAACACGGACCAGCGAAAACAAATATCAGATATCGTTGTTTATTACAAATTTGTCTTCTACAGAAGACTTCACAAATTTGACGCACAATGTGAAATATCAGAAAGATATTTCCAATGGCAGACTAGGGTGGTTGTGAACCACCGAAACTGCAATCACAAAATAGGGAGGGTCTTCCACCTCCGTAACTACGTACAAACCATAGTAATGAGAATCGCCCTAAAATCGCGTGAATTGCAATTCAATTCACCCTCCCCGATTTTTTGGGAGCCGGTGAATCAGATCAGCGATTTTTTGGCATGAATCGCCGATTCAGGCGATTCATGCAAAAAATCGCTTGAACCACATGCGAGAACCACCATGAATCGGCCTGAAGTTAAAAATATTAAAAAATACATTTTTTTTTAAAATACATACTAAGCTAGGTGGTCTCGACTCTCAACGGACAAAATTAATTGTTTAAAGATTTACCTGTGGTATTTGATGAAAGATGAAGATGCTGCAAACTCATCATTACTTTCTTGTAGCAATAATATCACAAGTCGGGAGCCATAGTAAGGTGAAGTTGGTATTCTGGATTCGCTGCAATCAGAAGAGACCATGAAGAGTAATTCTGGATGGTTGTTGACAAAAAAAAGACCATCATACAACAATGATTGAAGATCTTTCAAACAAGCAATCAGTAAATTAATGTCAGCGATCCTATACTAGTTATGATTTGATATATTAAGGTTTACCAACAACGTATATAGTATATGGAGAGAAACAGACAGCGATTATGGTACAATCAGCAAGTCAGTCAATCTATGAAGGGCAGTGATTCATTAGTCAAACAAATAATAAAAGATTTAGTTGCATTAATCATTTAAAGCTGGTTTGTGCAAATAGAAAGAGGT
>MU224677.1:951688-961823 GCA_018584345.1 Thuja plicata | reverse complement strand
GAAGCGCCCCCGAAAACCCTTGCGGGGGTGCTTCCCCTTGACCCTGTCTTGGGGGCTTTGCCCCCAAACCCCCATTTAATAATTTGGGGTGGAAACTGTGCCAATAAAAGTGGGGAAAAGTTAACCTTCTAGTCTTATTAGGCTCCATATAGAAGATGATGATGATGAAGAAGACAAATATCAATAAATTATTAATCCATTAGTTGAACTTCAAACAATGATACCTGAACTGATATTATGATTTCTATTTACTTCAGCTACAATTTACATTTTACGTGTAACGTATGTGATGGATTTATCATTTATGTTCCTTGTTTATGTATGTTAGCTTCTATTTGATGATGTTATAGTGTGTTTAAGTTATATTCAATAAAGGGTGCATGAAATAAGTTTTAAATTGTTAAAATCTCTAAATTTCAAGGGTTTTTTAAATTTGTCGATTCATGGCTGATTCGATTCCGATTCATGGCCAATTCGCGATTCGATTCGGCCTTGCCAATTCCGAGACGGTTCTGATTCTCATTACTTTGGTACAAACCACATTCAACCTTTTAACTTCCGGAAATACTAAGAAACATAAACTCCACGATGCCTACCTACTGTGTCAGCCAACGTCTAATAAAGGCCTCCAAGAGGTTTCTCAAAAGTTACAATTGGCCAACAATCATTATTTATAATATTATTAATTTGGCCCCTTTAATTAATAATTTATTTAATTAATTAAAATAGTCCTTATGATATTATTTAAGATAACTAAATTAATTAACCTAATTAAAATTGGGAACATCACAAATCCTTGCCGCCCAAAGATTGCTTGCCCTCAAGCAATCTGTCATCAAACAATTCGCCAACTGTGAAGCTCCAAGATCCCAAACCAAGCGTGGGTGTCGAAGGCCATAACACCAAAAATCTCCCTGTTGCACCGTGACCATGAACACCACCTCCTTAACACACCCAGATGTGGGCTTCCGCTGCACCACTCTAATATAAACATTTTCATGCCCAGAGTTATCAGGATCCCACTGAAATACATTGATGCTCAGATGCAAGTCCTTCATGCTATCATGCCCATGGTACAACTCGTTTCCATGAGAAAGCCCTTCACAATCATGCACGCCTCTTGCCCAACAAGAGGGTAAACTCCGTGATCAACCAATTGTAGAGATTGCTCCTGCAAACGATCCTCGATCGAGTCCGCATCACCAGGAGGTGTAGCAACTACTGGTAGAGCCTGCTCATTCGGAGGGTCACTGATAGAATCTGCATTTCCATCAAGTTATTCCACGAATGTTGGTTCCACGAAATTTGTGCAATCCTGCTTGTCTTGAAAATTTGGATGTATTACATTTGAAGGGACAATTGCTGACTCTTTCTTATCCAAATCCTCTTGTAGTTGTAGTGTAGGCCTAACTTCATCCTTAATAGGAGTCACGGTGCTAAGTATCTAATTGTCGATCTCCCAACTGAGATTGATGTTGTAGATTCTATCACCTTCAGAGGATGGGTACCTCAACCTTAGGTCTATGTAGTCCTTGAGAGATATGTTTGTTTGCCATTCACCATCAACCCTATCCTTCTTGATTTGCTTTAGTGACTCAACCCAATCCTTCTTGATGTGCTTTAGTGACTCAGCCAAGGTGAGCGGATGCATTTCCAACTGCTCGATCCTCGGAGGGAAAATTGGCATCGTCGGTCTTGTATTGGTCCGTGATGTGCGTTACATGTCACCCTTCATTCTTCAATTTGCCCTGCACTTGAGTGTCTCGCCCATCTTTTGTCCTCTTGCTAGGGTCTAGCAGAGCTTCTGCTGACTTCTTCTTAGCTCCCTCAACACATCTTCCAATCCATAACCCGGTGCCATGATTCGATCTGAATTACCCAACACGCTGGCAAGACCACCAGCTCTGATACCACTATGATGTCCTGAACTCCTTTTCCAGCCAAAATACACTTTCCCTCCAATGATTTCCTTGCAGACGTATGGCTCACACTTCCGAAGGCACAGTCCCACGTATGACAACTATTACTACATGCTCAACATACGTAAGTTGACTGTCCGTATGGCACAATAGATCTCCAACGACACACTTGGCGTACAGTCAGAGAATCACCGTACGGCCTTGTGACTTCACGTACGAGCCACCAATCCACTGCACGGTGGTTTCTTTGGAGTGTCGAGACACCCACGTTACAGTAAATACCGTACGGCCCAAAGACCCACCCTTCGACTTGGTGCAATGTCTCCTTTCCCGTACGGACAATTAGTACCTCCCACACGGATCTTCCCGTACGTCAATGCCTGATGACAACTTATGCATGCGTACTCGGATGCTCGGCACTTGTAATTTTCATTTATTGCCTTTGGCCAGTCACTTCCCCTTGCGCATGGAATGCCTTTATGGGGAACCGAAGCTGATCGGATATCTTAATATTGCTAAGGTTAATATTGCCAATTGTAATATAGATCAACGCAGTAGAATACAATAATGATGGAAGGTATTACGCAAAGATTGGATCGGCACATGCAAGTAGACAATTCAGATTCAATAATGATAGCACTTCAGATTACAAATATCAAATATCGTTGTTTATTACAACTTTGTCTTCTACAAAAGACTTCACAAATTTGACGCACAATGTGAGATATCGGAAATATATTTCAAACGACAGACTAGGGTGGCTGTGAACCACCGAAACTGCGTACAAACCACCTTCAACCTTCAGCTTCTGGAAATACAAAGAAACATAAAGTCCATGATGCCAACCTACTATTCTAGCCAACCCCTTATAAAGGCCTCCAAGAGGTTTCTGGAAAGTTACAATCGGCCGACAATTATTATTTATTATATTATTAATTGGGCCCTTTAATTAATTAAAGAAGTCCTTAAGATATTATTTAGGACCACTTAATTAATTAACCTAATTAAAATACTTAATTAAAATTGGGGACATCTCAATAATGTTACTGTTGTCAATCAGGATTGCGCCTTTAGCTTGATATAAAATCTAGCTATCCTGTTGAAACATGAAACTCTCTCGGGTGGTGGGTTGTCCTAAAACGAGAGAAGAATCTCCAGAAGATAGGTCGGTTCCTAAATAAGGCTCCTCTAAAACTATATGTGTATGTGGGGAAAGGGATGAGAGAATTATGAATACCTAAGAAACTGAATGAGGTGATACACCAAATGATTTGAATGCAACTTCAATTAAATCAACATGAATTATTGAAGACAATAATGATTCTCAATACTCAGACAATCATGCAATTACAAAAATGTTTCTATGCAAGGACCTGAAATCTTTTGATGTGAAAAGAAAACCTAGGCTTTACCAATTTTCTTCAAAAGAATGAGGACACAGACAAATACTTGTAATCACAAGTATCTAGATTCGATTATGCAATAAGGAATGTAGTTTCAATGAAGGATAAACACAACATAGAAACAAAGAACCCACAATATTGCACCTGAATCAATGAGAAGGAACCGATGTATCTGTATAGGCAATGATGAAAAAATCTTTGTTACAAAGTGTTCTTACAATTTACCCACAAGTATGCAATGTGCAAAACATGTGAGCCAAAAAGAAGACCTAAAAAATGAGGTGAAAAATACAATAAATAGGCCATAGATCAGAAAGGGTTGGATGCATGAGAAAACCCCATAAAATCAGGAGTTCAACTGCTGGAAGCTGAAGTGTAACCGATCCACAAACTCCTCTAAGCCATGCACAACTGAAGTGCTACTCAAAACTACTCCAAATCTTCTAAAACCATGCAAAAACTAAGGGGGTCGGATGTGAGGATAAATCCCACCAAAATAGGGATATAGCTGCTGGAAACTGAAGTGCAAGTGTTGCAAAAGATCCCCAAAACTGATAACAATTGAACAACAACTCCAAAGTAACTCCAAAATAGGCCTCAAGTGCTGTAAACAAGCCCTAAGTACTCCAAAAATGATAGTGAACAAAACTCCTCTCCTTGAAACGAGCATGAGATAGGTAGTCAACTGACGGTCAATGCTAGAAAAGTGAAACTCGAACTAAGATCTGACTTACAAACAAGAACTTCAAATGCACTAAGAATAATTAATAATATTTGCCTTATAACAATAACAAATATTATTATTATCCACAATGAATGTGCAAAAATGAAAACTCCCCTTAGACTAACTAATTATTTATTTATTACTTAATATTACTCTAATATATTTAATTTAGAAACGAATAATAACTTATTCTTTTAAAATTTGATATATTAAAGTGATTAAAGCAATATTTAACAAGTAAATAATTAGACTTACTTTTATTTATTTATTTATTAACTATTACTTAGTAATATTCCAATATATTTAATTTAGAAAAGAATAAGTTATTTTATTTGTTCAAAACTAGATACATCAAAATACTATTAAGTAATATTTAATAAATAAATAAGGACCCTCAACAATATACTTAATCACTTTTAAAGAGATATCCAAAAAGACCTTTTAATAATCTCTCAATCATATTTAATATATTTAATATCTTGTAAACAATAAAATTTACTTAACATTAAATATATCAAATACAACTTATAATAATCCTTATTGATATATTTAATATAAAGAAAATTATAACGTTTACAATATATTAAATACAACGAAAAATAAAATGAAACAATATATATAATATAGTATTTATAATTTAAATTTAAGTAGATAAAAACTTATCCATTAAATAAAAATTAGAAACATTATATTATATATATTGTTTATCATTTGAAATGAATCACGAAATAAGTCTTTAAACATAAAAAAGAAGTGAAAAAATGTGGGCTTTCACTTTGGAGAATTAACTCAATCCTAAACAAGGTTGAATTTCGGCTCATAACTTAGGCATCGAACCCTAATCTCAAACTAATCTCTCACTTGCAACTTTCTTGCCTCCGTCGTTTTTGCTCTGCCTGGGCGCCGCCATGAGGGTTTGAGATGCTTGAAGAATTGTTGTAACTGTGTTGAATGCCGCCACTTTGTTGAAGGCTTGGAGCTCTTTGAAACGTCTTACTTGCTTAAAGGATTTAAAAAACATTTCCAGTACTGGCCGCCATGTCTGAAGATGTCTACTTTGTTGTTTTTTTATGGATATCTCTGCGTTTTTCTATGGAGATCTCAGCTCCTCTTTCCCGTGGCTTCTTCTTCTGTCTTTTTTGCGTTTGTAGCCATGGTAAATGCTGCTTCTGTTTCTCATGGCCTCTAATTAGCTTGAGGGTTTGGAACTTCTTCTGTTGATGCTGCTCTTTGCACTTTCTAATGAAGACATTGACGTTCTCCTGCGACTCTCGGCTTCTGCGGGTAAGTTACAGCTTGTCTTACCTCCTCCATAGACAGGATTCTTGAAGAAATGGGTATACCCATATTGCTGTTTCATTTCCTTTTCAGCTTTCCTTAAGTTCTTTTCTCTCTATGGCTGGAAATTCTTTGGATTTGTGATTGTCAAAATGATAAGCATTTCATTACCATAACAAATCTGCATTTTATTACTTCCATAACTTCTGAGAAATTTGTGAAATAAAAGGCTATATTCTTCAGCATTCATACTTGTGATCTTAAAAAGGTTTTCAACTACATTTTTTCCACAGAACTGTGCTTTCTTTGCTCCTTTTGACTGCGGCTGGTTTAGAACTCCATAAACTTATAAGAAAACTAAACTAAACTGAAACCCTCCATGGCATAACCATATTTGACGTTTCTGTATTTCTGCAAAAAGGCTTTTAAAGTGAACATTTAGCATAGTGGATTCCGTCTCTGAATAATTCTGAAACTGAAGCCTAAAATTATTATACTGTAGACTCAAAACAACACGGATACTGACAGTATGAAATGCTTTAATCTCTGATTTTATCATGAAATTCATTGATTGAACAATCTTGTAGCTCTATGGGTAACCTTGATCTCTTTATAATCTTTTCCCTTGAAATTCCCAAAACTGGTAAAAATGAAACCCTAAGGTTTTAAGACAGCACATTTTAAATACTAGGTGAGTACTTATTCTATGAAGAAACAACATACTGTGTAATACATTTGATCATTGATGCACTTTATCAAAGAATTCTCTTGATATTGGGTACCACCGTATTTGCACTTTCCTTATAAAAATTTGTGCACTTGTATATGTGAATTTCCAGATTTAAAACATGACTCTCTACAACAGTGGCATATTTTCTATATTTGTAACAATGGTTGTTTTCTTGCTTTAAAAGATAATGATATCACGCTGGCCTTCTTTCTTGTTATTCACCATCATGACTAGAACAGTTTGCTTCTTTCCATCATTGTATTTGATCCATGTTATACAAACCATCTATTAAATATGGCAGCACTCTTACTGTTTAATGAATGTTGATTGCCCAATTTGTCATGATGCTTTCCTTCATCTTCTTGCTCTTTTCCAAATGATAGAGACCTTTTACCTTGATGTCTGATGTATTTGTCATTATGTACTGTTCTGTAATCTATATCAGTGACAAACACCGCCTTCATGATGCTGAATGGATTCATATGACTGTATACTATCTTCTTGTACAGCATTTATTTCTAAATGCTTTTATGATCTTCATTGAATTTTAATGTATCTCTCTACTTAAGGACTGGTTCAGATTTTCTTCTATCTGCTATTGTAGTTGCATAAAATACTGCGGTTCAAAGGAATGCTTTTATTCACTTGAAAATAGATGTACATGTATTGATGATTCCAATGATGTCTATGAATTGCTTCAATAATATACATCATTTCAATTAGACTTCTTGATGCTGATTCTATTTCTCATAATTTTCTATATGACCACTTTATTATGATATCATGCATCCTTTCATTCTGATGTAAAGCTCTTTAGTATAATTCTAAATAAGAACTCTTGCTGCTCTAGTTGCACGACCGATAGCCTGTGCTATTAACTCTGAATGAGTTCCACACCCTATTTGCAGCAAATATCCCAATGATTTGTTCCTTATTTCTGAATGCTTACAGTATTGCTGATTTAGTTGAAACTTGGTGAATATCCTGAAGCACATTGCTGCTTGACAGTGCTTATGGTTGTGTAACTATTCTCTGTGTTCAAATGGCCTTATGATGTTGTTTGCACATATCTGTGATTCTTAAAATCCCTCATGCTGACAATTTATAATTGGCTCTGATAATTGAATCACTATCATCAACATTGTTGTTGTAGCTTAATATCATGCTGGTATATGTTTTCTAGTTGCTGATTTTATTCATCAAAAGTTTCATTGTACTGATTACTTCATATCATTACCATTTTATAGCACTCTTTTACTGAATATCACTACATGATATTTCCCTTGTGTCGTTGTTTCATTTGCTTACCAGCACTCTATACTCTTGATGAATAGTTGATTTTGATCTTTTCTAGTTCAAATGTTGTTTATAAAATGCTTTCATGGACCGTGTTTCATCATTCCTTTTCTCCTCTCTTAGCAATTATTATACATGCTTAAAAGATATGAAGCTTCTGATACATCTTTATAGTTGTTATATCTTAAGTCTAGCAATCAACATTGACTTTACTGCATACATATTTGAACTCATTCTGATTTATGGAAATAGTTGCATTATCATGTATATCTGTTGCTCTATGAGTTTAGATATGTATTCTGAAAATGCTACAGCATGCATCTCTTCAATTGATTCATTATGCTTTCATCTGTAGCTCTCTTTTATTGACTCTTTTCATAACTTGCAAATGTTGTTACTATCATCATGTCTTTTATCTTTACAGCTAATCATCATTGTGTATTTACTCTAAAGCTTCAAAACAACTCTGAGATAAATACATACCTCCCTGCTTCTTGGAATGACATTCCCTCATGTATTTAATGACCTTGTTGCAGCAGCCTTATTTAATGCTTTTAATGTGATCTTTCCATTCAAGAACTTTGTATTTCACTTCAATTAGGTAGCTGGGCCAAAACTTATCTACCTCTGTGTCAATATGATTCTTCTTTAGCCAGTATACTCATTTGAATACTTGTTGTACCATTTTCTTCTTACTAGTAGCTTGCTCTACTGATCCCTCCTGTAGCAATCTTGTAGCAATACAACCTCTTGTAGCAACTCAGAAAACTTTGAAAAGAATTGAAAACCTTTTGTAGCACTAAATGATTAATTTATTAGGCTGAAAGGTTTCATAACAAAAGTCATGTCCCTTTAACAGCCAATCTTCTGCAGCTCCATGATTCGATTGAAAGGTTTCATACCTGTAATATATGTATGTTCCTTCAACAATCTCCTCAGTCCTCCGGTCTTCGCCTCTTCTTGATTTGATCACAAGGTTTCATGCTTGTAGTTTATGCATGTCCCTTCAACAATCTCCTCAGTGTCTTCTAAATCCATCACCCTTGCTGGATTTATCAGATCATAATAGGTAGCTGCCTATTCATGCTCGACTCTTATCTCAAAAGACGCGTGTTTTTGATGACAACAAACTAAGATGGTTTGTTGTTATGAGCGACACATATCTTCAGGATAAGCAACATGAATAAGCAATTTAAAAACCAACCTATGAACGATAAATCCTTTAAGGACATGCTGGGCTCAACCCTTGTGGGAGCCACATTTTACACCAAGAGCCTTAATCCTTTGATAAAAATGAACCTATACCTACACATGACGCAAACATTGTTAAAAATAAGGCAGCTCAAGTATTATGATCATTATTTCCAGTAGCTCTATTTTATGCATTCTGATTTACATTTCTGTAAATGTATGAAAGTAGATATGATAGAATGATAGGTCATTCTCTTTGATTGCTCAGTTCTATGAACTGACCCCCTCTCTCTCTCTCTCTCTTCTTTTGCAGGATAACTTCGGATGCGGGCCCCAGATTGAAGCAAATAACAACCTTCAACGAAGACACCAAGCAATGGGGGGCCTAACCCTATCCTCTTATTTGCTTACTTTCTTTCATTTACAAAGATGTAATATTAGCTTTGATTTTCTGCATTTTAAAATTCAAATGCATGCTTGCATTAGCCTAAGCCACGGGATGTGTGGCTGCATGATGATAGCATTTTTCATAATTGTATATCTCTTTATTGATAAAAAGAGCTTCTGTTTATCTCAAAAGATGCACTTTTAATTCATAGTTTTTTAGAGCAACCAATGCTTGTGTAGATCATTTTTATTGTTACTTCTGCAATCTGAAATGAGCAAAGATTTACTTTCTATTTCAACTTAAGCACTTGTACTTTGCACAAAATTTGATCCTTTGATAACTAGGACAACAAAATCAAATTTCTGAAACTTTTTCTATGAAACCAGAAATGAACCAGCAACTTTAGAAATGAGAAACAATCTGATAACTGAATGTAATCAATTATAATAGGCAATTTTATCAATTGAAAATGAATCTTTTCCACCAAAAAATAAGCGCTGATAACAGCCCTGCCAATTAGAACCTTGGTGAAAATTGGTAACGGAGGACCAAACGAACTCGGATGGAGACGTGTGATAGCTTGCCGGAAAGCTCTCGGCGAGACGCTCCGAGTCCACTACTGAAATGCCAGGAACACTGAGTTCTTCCTACTTACTATAAATAGTAAGCACCCTGGAAACCCTGTGGAAACTGATCCGATTGGCCTGAAACTGAAAACACCTAGGCCAAACACCCCTCTGATCCTCTGCTAAACCTCGGTTAGCCCACCGGACCATGATGAAAGGCTAACTATAAGGCACGAAATAATGTGCCCCGAAAAGGGGACACTACAAATCATCCCTTCCCGGAGATTGCTTGCCCTCAAGCAATCAGTATTTGCATGCGGTGGGCATAATACCTGGGTCCCATATCAACCTCAAGGAGACTGCCCCACTCGACTGCTATGCTATCCTGACAAAATTGTGACCAGTGAGGTGAAGCCACTCAATACTCACCCAAAAACAGCAATGCATCAGTCCTACAAATACCAGGATCCCAAACCACCCCAAGTACCTAGTTAGTCGAATCAACCTGCTCTATGCTGCCATCATCTGTGAGAAAATCCTCAATCCAATTGAGAACCTCACTCCAACTGAAATCACAAGCACCACTAAGGTCATATGAAGGGGGAATCCTAACCTCATACCAATCAGCTCCATGAATCAT
>MU224677.1:927491-940937 GCA_018584345.1 Thuja plicata | reverse complement strand
TCCACTACTGAAATGCCAGGAACACTGAGTTCTTCCTACTTACTATAAATAGTAAGCACCCTGGAAACCCTGTGGAAACTGATCCGATTGGCTTGAAACTGAAAACACCTAGGCCAAACACCCCTCTAATCCTCTGCCAAACCTCGGTTAGCCCACCGGACCATGATGAAAGGCTAACTATAAGGCACGAAATAATGTGCCCCGAAAAGGGAACATTACACCCTTTCTAGTTGCTCAATGTACACTTCTTCCTTTACTTCTCCATTTAGGAACGCAGACTTGACATCCATCTAATAAACTTTAAATTTTTTGAATGCTGCAAATGCCAAGAACATCCTAATAGCCTCCATCCAAGAAACAGGGGCATAAGTCTCTTCAAAGTCAATGTCTTGAATTTGTGAGTAACCCTTGCATACCAATCTTGCCTTGTTCTTCACAACCTTACCATTCTCATCTAGCTTATTTTCGTAAACCCATTTTGTGCCTATCACATTCTTGCCTGTCGGTCTGGGCACCAACTCCCAGGTCTGATTCTTCTTTATCTGACTGAGTTCTTCCTTCATTGCATCAATCCAATTCTGATCACTACAAGCTTCTGTTACAGACTTAGCTTCAATCTCTGACAGTAAACATAACAAAGCATGATCTTGAGATGCTTTACTTCTTGTAAAAACTCCTCTGTTCTTATCTCCAATGATATAATTCTCTAAATGATTCTTCTGTACATACCTTGGTTTCTTAGTTGTAGATGTCGGTGTCAATTGAGTATCTTGTTCTTCTTTCTTTTCTTCTTTTTTTGTGTCCTCTGTATCAGATTCATACTCAATGTGTCGTTCAAGGACCTTTTGGAATTCCTCATCAACCTTCACATTCGCACTCTCCACAATTTTGTTCAGTCTCTTGTTAGAGCACCGATACACTTTGCTTCTTGTAGAATAACCCAGAAATATTCCTTCATCTGCTCTACTATCAAATTTTCCAAGATTGTCTTCATCTTTTGAATGTAGCACTTGCTGCCAAATATTTAGAAGTACATAACTATAGGTGCTCTTCCATGCCATAATTCATACGAAGTCTTTCCATATTTCCTCCAGTACAGAACTTCGTTAAGTGTATATATAGCAGTATACACCGCTTCTCTCCAATAGATTTCTGGTAAACTTGCCTCCTTCAACATAGTTCTTGTTGTTTCCTGAATTGTCCGATTCATTCTTTCTACAACGCCATTCTCCTAGGGTGTTCTTGCTGCTGAAAACTATCTTTTAATGCCATGCTTTTCACAAAAACTTTCAAAAGCATCAGATGTAAACTCTCCTCCTTTGTCAGATTTCAAACAGTTAATCTTTCTACAACACTCAGTCTCAACTCTAGCCCTAAATATCTTGAACTTCTCAAATGCCTCAGATTTGCCTCTAAGAAAAGAAACCCGTGTCATCCTTGAATAATCATCAATAAAAAGTATAAAGTACCTTTCACCTTGAAAACTCCTTGTTCTGGTAGGACCGCAGAGATCGGTGTGCACAATCTCTTGTACACCAGTAGATGAAGTCTTTTGTCTTGAATGATTCTCTTCTCTGCTTCCCTTCTTGACAACCCTTGCAGATAATGTTTTATGGTTTATGCAGTCTGGGTAGATCTCTCACTACACAAGATGAGCTTATTTTCACCAAATTATCAAAGTTCATATGACACATCCTTCGATGCCAAAGCCAACTATCATCATTCTGAGATAGTAAGCAACATCTTTTTGATGCTCCTTCTAGTTGGTACATGTTCCTTCATGTTCATTTCCCGATTGCAATTAGATCTCCCGATCTTCTCATGATTCCACAACCTTCATTTGCACATCTATCCAACACTCAATAAATTGTGATACAAACCCTTTTTATAATAGACATTGCTAGTGTTATTCTTTCCATCAAAAGTAATAGAGCCTTTACCAACAATGTAAGCTGCCTTGCCATTACCAAATCTGACAGGGCCACCATCATACTTGCTAAGTGATACAAATTTACTTTTATCTCCAATCATATGATGAGAACAACCACTATCAATTAACCATTCATTTTTCTTTCTTCTAACATACAAAGTAGTTTCAACACTATCATCAATTTCAGCACAAATGTTAGTAATATCAATCTATGATTTCTCTTCCTCTTTAACATAAAACAAACAATCTTTTGTCTCTGATTCATCATCTGAGATACTAGCATCTTCATTTACATAGTAAGCTTTTTTATTGAACTCTTTAAACTTCCGTCTAGGACCTTTCTCTGGACATCTAGTTGTCAAATGACCGATTTTACCACATCTAAAACATTTTAGCGGTAACATACCTTTATACTTGCCGATACCTTTCTTCAATCTCCTTGCAAAGTTTTCTTCAAGTTCTTCTTCATCATCACCATCTTAGTCATCGTCTGATTTTGTTGCTTTGATTGTTGTCTAACATCTACTCTTGTCTCTTCCAAACTTTCATAACTCAAATGTTGTCAGGGTACCAAACAATTGTTCTTTGGTAAACTTCTTTGGATCATATACTTCTTCAATTGTCGAGATTTTGTCACTTTAACTGCCTGGTAATGTCATCAAGATCTTCTCCATAATGTCTTCATTTGTAATAGTTCCTCCTTCATTCTTGACTTTATTCACTACATTTACAACCCCTGAAAATAGCTCTTGATATCTTCTCCATCTTCCATTCTCAGATTCTCAAAATGTCTTTTAGCTGTTAGTTTCTTGGATAACTTAACTCTATCATTCCCCTCATAGATCTCTTTCAACTTTTCCCAAACTTCATATGTAGTTTTCAAAGAAATAACCTTTGCTAATTTTGTCTTTGATAAAGCACTAGTAATATCATACCTTGCCTTTTCATTTTCCTCATATGCCCCAATTTCGTCCTAAGTGGTAAGCCCTTTCTAAGGAAATAAATACTTGGACTCCACATGCTTCCAGGTCTTGTAACCAAACGATACCAAGTATCCTTTCATCTGATCTTTCCATGAGCTATAATCTGATCCATCAAATAAAGGGATAGTCAATTTGTGTGCCATCAGATCTGCCTCAAGCGGTTAAGCTCTTTTACCAAGGAGCCAAGCTCTGATACCAATTGTTGAACAGGCCGAATAAATGAGAGGGGGGGTGAATCAGTTATTCCCACAACTTATAAAACTTTTCTTCTGTCAGTTTACTCACAAACAATAGTATTAACCACTTTAGATCTGTCGGTTAAGCATATCAAATATCCACATAAATATAAGCATTAAGAACACAGAAACACCGACACAAAGAACACCAAGATTTTACGTGGAAAACCCAAGATGGGAAAAACCATGGAAAAGCTAATTCTTATGAAATGTAAAACACCTGTTAAAGTGACACTAGTATGGTGATTTTTAAAAAGGCTCACTGTCGATACATGTTGGGTGGCAATTTTGTAAGTCATTGTGACCACAACTTACAAAAATGTGGATAGTTTGCAACCGACAATTTTTAAGGATCAATTGCAAAACGCTAGTTCCAACCACAGCATGTGAGACACAGTCTCTCCTACTTCTCAGCGAAGGCTCCCCCTTCTTATTGCTACTGGAATCAACAAAACAATTAACTACTTATTTACACTAAGCTAAATCAAGGCGGGACATTCATCCTATTCTCTTATTTTAGAATAGATGTTATTATTGAAATACAATCTTAAAGCAATAATGTATTTCACTTACAAAGCATCTGTTGGCGCAATAATTCTGATAAACAGAAGATTAGACATAAGAATAATCTTCAACATGCCAGCATTTTTATGTAACCAAGAAACTCATTAAAGCTCAAAGTCTTTTAATTGCTCCTTATGAGATTTTGAAATCAAGAATGAAGTGCATGTGCAGCTCAAAGTCTCCAACATGTGTTTCACCCTATATGCACAAACGAAGAAAACAAACCAGAACAAAGTCTGCAAGCTATTCCCTTCCTTGAGCGTCCAATGTTAATTTCAGATTTGACATACAGCCCAAAATCTCTAAGATCAAACCTGACACCAAATTATAACTCTGAACGCAATATGCAGCTCAAAGTCTGTAATATTGAGTTCAAATCCCTTTTGAACAAAGCATAAAACTCACAATCAACTCAAGAAAATGTCGTCACATTACAGTTTGGATTGGCACAAAGTCTCAAAACAACCTGCCTCTTTTATTGAAAGTAACTTAATCTACATCTAAGCACAAAGTCTTAGAGTGCATATACAACTTGGCAGAGTTTTCTTGCATTGCCAAAAGATGAAAATTATAATTAGCACCCTCCTTTATTTATAGGTGAGGGGCTGAGAAAAAGGTGGAGAAAGAAGGGGAAACCCTTAACTACCTTTGACTTATTCAAGATTACAAAGACTAATGCACTTGTAGTTTGATTACATGTTACAACTTTGCACGTGATACTATCAAATGCAATTACAACTTGTTACCATATTACATGTATTTTGTCAACAAAATTACACCTATTTATAAAGCATGTGAAAATGACTAAGTGTCTAACAAGACACGACACCTATTACATCATCCTTTGATTCTTGACTTCTGATGTTGATCACTATGTGACTGTCTAGAATCCTTGTCACCTATTACATCATCCTTTGATTCTTGACTTCTGATGTTGATCACTATGTGACTGTCTAGAATCCTTGTCAACATTTTCTTCATCTTGAATAATCATTGTTCTTTATGCACTATCTACTTTCTTTGTCAGGACTTTTCATTCTTGGAGCTCCCCTTTACTTGTCATTTTGCTCCATCGTGATTGATTTCTTATTGTCCCTGTCCAGTAGCAGACCTGTGCTCCTTTCTTACTATTTCATGATGACTATTTACCATGCTTCCCTTCTTCATTTGAATATGTTCAAGTATACAAGGCAATGATTATCATGATAGATGGGCTCTCAAAACTGTCATCTCATGCCCCTTTGGACTGCCATCATTTGATCTCTTTGGACAATCATAGAGCAGTCCTACTCAATTCATCTTCTCTTGACTGTAATCTTTTGCACCTATTCTGTCCATTTGGCTTCAAACATAGATTATGAAGTGACCTTTGTCTATTGAAAAATCCCTTTCTGACACACAACAGTTACATACTTAGCACCATTTATTTCTTTGTGATAATAGATCTGTATACCATCTTCATTGTTGCTCGGATTAAAATATGGAAGCAAACACTAAGTAGATTGTGATGCTTCTCTAGCTTGGAAATGCAAATCCCGACTGGAAGAAAATTCACAAACAACAAACATGTAGATGCACAGAAAACACATACAAAAGCACCAAAGTTGTGACTGATTAATAATACTAATCCAAGATAAAGACTTTGTCCAGAATAATAAACGCATGCCCTAAAAAGATGACCACGTGTGGTCAATATCCACGTTTTCAGCAAAAAGGATGACATCTGGAAAATACGACTACCAAAATGGTGTCAAAATGCCCTAGTCGGGCTTTTAAGATAACGATACAAGTCATAAAATGCTTGCTAATGAGCAATGACGAGTTTAAAAGCAGCGATTTCAACTCAAATTCCTTGGTCATGCCCTTGACAGGCTTTGAAGAGCACGATACATATACAAACTGCAGTCTTTACAACCATTTTGTAAGTATATACAGTTATAACGGGATCGCCAAAAACACCATTATGATTGATGATGGGATCTTGGAGAAGTAAAACATGTTTAAAGACCAGTATATGAGCAGCGACGTATTTTTTGAGAACACTTACATATTTAAAATGACACATAATTGCCTTAAAAATCAACGACGGGCTGTCATGTCCCCTTTCTAGAGTGGACATCAGAGACGGAGGAGTTGGCCTGTTATTGGAGTCTCGTAGGCTAGCAGAGATGGATAGGGACTCATTCAATGCATACAGTGACTGGATTTTGGCTTTACAGGCAGTTTGGAGCCAACTTGGAGCAATTCCTACATTTTAGGGGATATCCCTACTTTTCAGGACGATGTGGCAGTTTCCAGATGTGAGGTCCCACTGGACCATTCCATGGTTTAAGTTTTAGGATGACAGGATGTGTTCCCTAGTTTCTAGGAGCATCCCTAGATTTTAGGGATGGGACTCCCAGTTGACCAATCTCGTTCGGCATAAGTCACAGATAGGTGATAGGGTCAGACTCATGATTATGTGGATGGTTTGGGCTATCAGAGGCAAAAAGGGAAAATATTTTAATATATTTAAATATTTCCTAAGTCAATAATTAAATAATTTATAATAAGGCTATTTTGATAGCCATTTTGGAGCAATAAGGGATTAATTGCTTCATTTGGTCAGGGATGCCTTCATGTGATAGCCTGTTTGAAAGGTCTCGAAATAATATAAATTATTTTCACTATCCGGAGACTTTTTGGCACATGGAATTATAACATTTTAATAAAGTAATGATTTTCCTATAACATGGACACTTTTAATTGGGAAAATATTATTTTATTATAAAATGCTAAGTGTATTCTCCATTAGGGTTGGAATTGCCTTTGAAAGGAGATATAAAAAGATGGAAATCGAATTGCTCACTATCTTTTGATATTTACAACTTATGAAAATTCGAAATTGCTCTGTGGAGTGATTCAGAGGCTTGGGACGAAAACCCTAGGTCTGATTTGTTGAGATGCAAACCTCAACAAAGATTTGGTGATTCAGTTTTAAGATTGGAAGTAATATTTGCTGTGGTAAGGATCAGCCTTCTTCTTAGCATCATTTATCAGGAGAATATATTACATTCATCTTGGAGGCTGGTTTATCCCAGCCTGGGCGTTTTGTAGAGGCAGCTCGAGCTTGTATATTGGGCACCATTCATCTTCAGCAGCCCACGTTTTGCAATTTGGAAGCATCTATCAGGGTTTATGACAGCAAGGCATTCATCTTTAGCGGTTGCAAAACATTCCTTAAGTTGGCGTCAAGTGCAGGAGGCAGCCAATAGATCCATTTGATGTATTTATTCTATGAATGCAAAAATTTGAATATTATGCTTGGTACGATTTGATTCATTTTCAGATTGTCAAGTAATTTTAATTCATGAATGTTGCTTACCATTTCTAGTTCGGAAGTTGTTTATTATTCGTCATTTATTTGCATATATATTCAAAAACACCAAAAAACTTGAAAACAAGAAAAAACCAGAAAAAAATCAGAATTAAACAAAATCCATTCAATCAGAGGTACAATCGTTGGTCAAAGTCCCAAATTGTGCAAAAATAGTAACTTACAAGATCACCGGGATCAGGGATCTTTCAGTGGTATCAGAGCCTTTTTCTTGCCAACCACTGGGAATTTGTAAAAAAAAGTTGAGTCATCAGCACTATATTGAAATTGAATGGATAGGTACAAGGGAACTTATAGCAGTAGACAGAAGAAACCATCAAATAGTTTGTTTGAATTTAAAAGGCAAACTGATGCCCTAGGTAGACAGTTGGATCGTAGTTGGGATATTCAGAATAGGCTTAGTAAATAGTTGTCAGATACGCCTACCATTGATAAGGCGGCTAGATACATGGTTTCACTCTTGTGCAGATCTTCTCGCAGGACACAGGATACGAGACAGGTTGACACGGTGAGGGAGGTCAGGAGAGACCTACGGGATGATTTCACAGTTGCATGTGGGCCTAGCACATCAATTCCAGAGATCAATGCCCCTCCAGTTGAGTTACCCCACACTTTTATTGTAGGGTCATTACCTATCTCAGTGGATGAGCACATGACAGTTACATCGGCCGGTAGATGCATGGAGACTCAGCACTCAGTTGATGGTCCAGTGATACATCAAGAGTTGACGCCTGCAGTTGATGTCCGTACTATACCGGATTGTATTATAGAGACAGCTAGTGGCTCCAGTTCAGTTTGTCGAGAGGATAGTCGTATGGTGGATGTTGAGGGAGTTGTTGATAGTGGGAGTGTTGTAATGTTGGAGGATATGACGGTGGACTCTGGATTACAAGAGGATACCACTTTTGAGGACTGCCTTGAGGAGATGGAGTTAGATAGTACAGATCTGGATAGCGGCAGTCTCGAGATGGGGATTGTGCAGGAGATGCCAGTATTCTCTTGTGTTGAGGATTTGAGCATTGAGTCCCCATGTGGTGATACCAGTGTTGAGTTTGAGATAGTAGACATGTACTCATGCCAGCATGACTCGGATTCATTTGTTAGTAGGGAGTCAGATGAGGATCAGTTCGGGTCATCAGAGGAGGTAGAGCCCTTGTTAGCATCTTGGTTTGCTACCGGTACTTCCTATGTAACCCATGACGATGACTCCATCAGTGGTGAGTCATGTCTGTATCAAACCCTAGGAGAGGACTCCGAGTAGCTGGAGAGTGCAGATTGGTCCCAGGATCTGGATTATTTAGAGGTTACAGAGGACGAGGCAGCTGAGAGTGTTGAGGAGGTAGATTCTGTAGCAGCTTCCTCAGGTACAGAGGAGTTTGATGGAGATGTGTCAGCCGCTAGTACTCCATTTGAGGATGTGAGTTCAGCTATTAGTTCACAGAGCTCAAATGATAGCACACTGGGGGATAGTGTTTTTGAGAGGAGTATGTTGGGTACCACTTCTGTTCACAGTATAGACAGTGTGCCAGGGGTGATGCACAGGAGGCCCATAATTCAGAGTCATCATGTGTCTAGTCAGTTGAGAATCAACGAGTATGATATTGTTTCCGCATTCGAGCATTTCGATGTTGCTCGGCAGCTGCTAGCTATTCATGGATGGGGTGCTCCTATGGATGATGAGCATGGTAGTTGTTACCTGTCCCTGACAGAGATTCATGCCTAACGGGGAGGCTGTCAGAGTTTTGAGACAGGATTATTTTCGGTTGGTAAGGGACCGAGATCACCTAGTAGAGTGTGGAAGTACAGCATATGAGGCACTCTAGCATAGAGAGGATGTGGTGAGTGAGCTTACTCGGGAACTCACGACGACTTCTGAGGTTTTAGAGAGCACTCAGTTGGCTCTCCAGGAGTCACAGGTTCAGTTAGCATAGGCGACTGTGGAATTGGTGCAGCTTCAGTCTACACCAACACCAGATCCAATGAAGTTACATATTGTGGTGTCTGGTGATTTGGTGATGTCCACAGTTGGGGTTGTTGGATGTGATGGAGTCAGGGATACATCCACCCTTGATTCTAGTGTTGGAGGTACAAGTTCACTTCCATCGGATACATGTGCAGTTGAGTTAGGCACTTCAGTAGAGGGTTGCAGTGTGCCTGACATTGGGGTGGATATTCCGGTTGGGATGGACACTACTCCTTTGATTGCTCAACAGGGAGACATGGTATCACCTGAGTTGGTTGGTAGTGATCACATAGCTGGTGATGATAAGCAGTTGGCTACGTCACAGTTACACAATGACCAGTTATGGGTCCAAGGGGAGCAAATGGATGCTACCGCCTAAAAATTCTACTACACAGAGTCATTCTTGGATCACTTTCTTGAGAGTTCAGAATTTCGAGAGGGATCTTACCGAGCTTCTGAGGGTGTTCTCATCCGGGGTACTGGTATGATTTGGGGTTTGGTGAGAGAGATTGTAGGTACCTTGACTACGATGCTCCCTCACGGATATTTCGAGGTTGGGTTTGCTGAGAGGGTCACCCAGGACCCTATCCAACGAGTTGTGCAGAGTTCAAGATTGGAGCCATCTTTGGGTTCGCGACTGGTGGATGATGAGCCTCTGACAGAGATCAGAGTAGTTTATCGCCGTTACACAGTGAGGAGTGCTCATTATTTTTCCCTTTGACCCACATGTTGATGAGTTGATGGCACATAGACGTGGGTTGGCTCCTAGTCCTTATCATCCGTTATGGGATGGGTTCTCGCCATCAGCAGTTGACGGGAGTTTTAGCTGCAAGTCAGTAGTAGGTGACTTGCAGAGTTATGGTGACTCCAAAGATTATATAGTGTGTGGATATCCGGGGCCTGGTATAGCTTTGTTCAGGGGTATTCATCACTATTGTGCAGATGGTCTACACACTCAATACAGGTCTACACACTCAATACAGGTCACTTGGGTGTGCAGGAGGAGTTCAGGGTGTATGTGATCTGAGTCACCCATACATCTTGGTTTTTGATTGTCCTGAGATCTATTTCTCTTCGGATCCAAGCAGAGACAGATTCAGTACGGGAGTGTGGGTGAGTGGTTGTTATGGGTCTCTTTACAGAGTCATCCCGTTTGTTTTTTAGAGGATGCTACAGGAGCCTGCACTTTGTGCTAGGGGCATGGCTTACAGTTTTCCGTGGGATCCTCATGGATTGTGTGGCAGGAGGGGTTCCATTCTCATAGTGTTGGGATGATTCGCATGTGTGGATCAGCCACTCTAGAGGTCTTTATGACAGGGGTCGAGGGTATGCTTGAGCCATCTTTGATGGTACCACATCTCTCTTTGGGTCGGGTAGCTATACCCCTACTGATTGGAGACTACATATGCCTTGACTCCAACTGGGTTAATGGTTGCATTGGCCAGGTCCACTTAGCATTTCCAGAGTCTGCATTGCCTGTTACAATGTTTCAGCCGTATGAGCGGTCAGAGAGTTTTTTTTCTGGGCAGAGGCAGATTATGGGGTGACTTTCATGGACTGGTATAGGTTTGTTTTTGGGTTGGTTATTGATCCAAGTTATGACAAAGGAGCAGAATGGCCATTCGTGTGGACTCCTAGTCACGAGGGCAGTCAGGGTTGGATACTCAAAAGTGATGATGTGATCTACTTCACCTCTATCCCGTACGGTGTGAACTATGCCTTGATGTGGGATCCAGGCAGTGGTTTGTGATGACACTTGCACTTCTGGGATGTTGGTGATATAGTGTTGCATTGCTTGGGGACAAGCAATCTCCGGGAAGGGAGGATTGTCATGTCCCCTTTCTAGAGTGGACATCAGAGACAAAGGAGTTTGCCTGTCATTGGAGTCTCGTACGCTAGCGGAGATGGATAGGGACTCATTCAGTGCATACAGTGACCGGATTTTGGCTTTACAGGCAGTTTGGAGCCAATTTGGAGCAGTTCCTAGATTTTAGGGGATATCCCTAATTTTTTGGAGGATGTGGCAGTTTCCAGATGTGAGGTCTCACTGGACCATTCCATAGTTTTAGTTTCAGGATGACAAGGTGTGTTCCCTAGTTTCAAGGAGCATCCCTAGATTTAGGGATGGGATAGCCAATTGACCCATCTCGTTCGGCATCAGTCACAGACAGGTGACAGGGTCAAACTCGTGATTATGTGGATGGTTTGGGCTATCAGAGGCAAAAAGGGAAATATTTTAATATATTTAAATATTTCCTAAGTCAACAATTAAATAATTTATATTAAGGCAATTTTAATAGCCATTTTGGAGTAATAAGGGATTAATTGCTTCATTTGGTCAGGGATGCCTTCGTGTGATAGCCCGTTTGAAAGGTCTCGAAATAATATAAATTATTTTCATTATCCGGAGACTTTTTGGCGCATGGAATTATAACATTTTAATAAAGTAATGATTTTCCTATAACATGGACACTTCTAATTGGGAAAATATTAATTTATTATAAAGTGCTAAGTGTATTCTCCATTAGGGTTGGAATTGCCTTTGAAAGGAGATATAAAGAGATGGAAATCGAATTGCTCACTATCTTTTGACATTTACAACTTATGAAAATTCGAAATTGCTCTGTGGAGTGATTCAGGGGCTTGGGACGAAAACCCTAGGTCTGATTTGTTGAGACGCAAACCTCAACAAAGATTTGGTGATTCAGTTTTCAGATTGGAAGTAATATTTGTTGTGGTAAGGATCAGCCTTCTTCTTAGCATCATTTATCAGGAGAATATATTACATTCAGCTTACCGGCTGGTTTATCCCAGCCTGAGCGTTTTCCAGAGGCAGCTCGAGCTTGTATATTGGGCACCATTCATCTTCAGCAGCCCACGTTTTGCAGTTTGGAAGAATCTATCAAGGTTTATGACAGCAAGGCATTCATCTTTAGCAGTTGCAGAACATTCCTTAAGCTGGCATCAAGTGCAGGAGGCAGCCAGTAGATCCATTTGATGTATTTATTCTATGAATGCAAAAATCTGAATATTATATCTGGTACGATTTGATTCATTTTCAGATTGTCAAGTAATTTTAATTCATGAATGCTGCTTACCATTTCTATTTCGGAAGTTGTTTATTATTCGTCATTTATTTGCATATATATTCAAAAACACCAAAAAACTTGAAAACAAGAAAAAACCAGAAAAAAATCAGAATTAAACAAAATCCATTCAGAGGTACAATCGTTGGTCAAAGTCCCAAATTGTGCAAAAACAGTTACTTACAAGATCACCAGGATCAGGGATCTTTCACGGGCTTTGTGAAAGCATTTACAAGTCATTTTAATCATAAAACGGGCTTCTTGAAATGAATCGCAAGTCATATACTCGTATTAAAAGGTAAAGACGGGCTTTAAAATATGCACTGCAAGCAAAAATCGCCACCCACGGCTTTGGACGAACTTTATGAGAGTATTTGCAAGTCATTTTAAAACATGTAATGACTCCTAAAATTGCCACCTTGCCTCTTTAAATTCAATGTTGGGATTTTAGATTACATATGCAATTCAAAAACACATTAAAAAGTGCAAGGACGGACTTTAATAATGAAGTTGCAAGTTATTCAAAATACATACACAGATGTTGAATGTGTAATGTATTTAAAAATCCCCACCTTGCCTTTAAATGTTTTTTCCTTTTGATCACAACGGGTTTCTTATATACACTCACAAGCACTTGAACTTTTTAAAAAGAGGATATGTAGTAAGGCTTAAAAATCCCACCTGTTGGAGCTCTAAATTTTTGGCAAAATTTGGATTCCTATATAGTGATAAAACTCTAAAAATTGCATCCTAAACTCCGTGCCCAATAATTGATGATATGATGAAGTACATGAAATGGGATAAAACAACATATTAATTTTCAATTAAAAGTTGAGGGATTAGGGAAGGAAGCTCTGTGACAGGAACAATCAAAATTCTGCAAGCGAAGGTTTTAGAGATGCTGGAATTTAGACCTGCTGTAAAGATGATGTCGACAGAGAATTAAAACGATCAAATATCAAAAATCTAAAAAAGACCTAGTTCGGAAAATCAAATTTCCTATCTCCAGTAAAAATCTTAAGTTTGTACAATCTAATTTAGATTTTCGACCAAAGCCAAATCCAAAAGATAGGTAGTTATTAGTTAGTTAGTTGATTAGTTTTTTCTCAAAACTGTTTTCTAAATTTTAATGAAAAATGATGTCTTTTCACCCTAAAGGGGTATGAAAACTATTCAACCATATATATATGTGGTGTAAAATGTAATCATAAAAAAAAACACATTGTATAATAGAATTTGATCACAATTGCAACATGAACTTTAATGTACTAGTTTTTCAATATCAATAAAGATAAGTGCTCTTCTTTT
>MU224677.1:903366-927342 GCA_018584345.1 Thuja plicata | reverse complement strand
TTAATTTGAGTTAAATTCGATAAGATTAGCTGTATAGATTGATTTGAAATATAAGTCAAGTGGAAGCCTTTGAAGTGATAGTCTTGCTTTATTAAAAGTAAGTTTTTAAAACTGTCTCCGATTGTACGTAGGATTGAGAATTTTCTGACTCTATAGCCCAAGTTTTTAGAAGGCACCGATCTAATCATTATTTGGAAATTGTTATATTGGTTCATGCTTTGTGGTTTGTAGATTATTAAATCATTTATTTCAAAACCTTACAACTAGGATCTTAGTGATTATTAGTTTAGTTAAGTTTTAAAATAAAAATTATCAGGAGATTCATTTTTTTTTCCTCGAAGGATCATTCACCACTTTGGGAGGAGCTTGCTTTGTTTGTGTACGCAGTTGTGTGACATAGAAAATTTGATAGTTCAAAGTGAAATCAGGGCTACCAACCTTGGCTTGATTAAGCCCAAATTGCAAAGGTATCAAGTGGTGCATCACCATTATACCTGTCAGTTGGCCAAAAGCTATCCATCGTTTTTGGGCACCAACACCCCCAACACATTAAAATCTTTATAAGAGTTCACATATTTCTTTGCAAATATGTACTGTGAAGTTTTAATTCCAAATTGCATGTAAATGACACCCAAGATGTCATGCAATGACTGACAAAAAGCCCACTTAATCAAGATTTTAAACAAGAAATGAAAGCATGCACTCAGGCTTAAAAAGCTCGCCTATCATGTTCTTAATTCCTCATTAACTCTTAGAATATAGCTCTGATTTAAGCCCAAGATAGCTCAAAACGAGCGAAATTCGAGATGCACAAAACTAAGGCGAAAACAAGACAAACAATGAAGAAAAATCCTTAGAGAGATTAAACTACAAAAAATCCGTAGTGTTGCCCCAATTTTGTGATTTCAAAATTGAGGACAACAATACACAAAGGCTCACTGTCGATATACAGAGGGTCACTGCCAGTACAATAAGGCTCACAGCCAGTAAATATGAAAGAGATAGAATCCACCACCAAGATCAACACTCTACTCCACAGGAATACAGATTTACTATCGCTTCGCATATCACCAAGCGTGAGTCTTATTGGATACTTATCTTTACCCACACACTCGCTCACTCGTATATATGCAACATCATGAAATCCACCAAGTTGGCCAGACAATTTGAAATAGGTCACACCAAGACATTCCCATGGTGGTAAAGAATGAAATGAGGACCCCCTCGAACATTACAACATGCCTCACTCCAGCCAACAAGCTACACCATCTCCAAAGTGCTCAGTTCCAACTGATATGATCAGCGCGTTACACACAAAGATGGAACTGAAAAATATAAGGGATACGCATCCAGATAGGATCGATCCGATTAACCAAATGTTGCATCCAGCGAAGAACCCTCACCGAAACCTGTCGGTGACAACTTCAACCGAAACAAACAGACTATCGGTGCACATCAACCGATATGCCAAACCAGTTGGTTACACAGCAACAGATACACCAAGAGGCTGGAATAAGGATATGTTGACATCAATGACAACATCATAGATCACATCAACCTCACATTCTAACACAATCTACTCAATTGCCTCTCCAGAAAGACTCATCAATGATGTACAATTATTCACTTTTCTTGTAGTGTCATGATTTACTAACTGATTTTCTTTTAGAGAGGTTACGACAATGATAATAAGAGATCTTTCCATAACAGCAACTCAACTGTTGGAAATAATGGAAGCCACTAAGTATCTCCAGCCGTCTCAAATATCTTATATGGACACATCCAGGCAAGCCTTCACCACTCTAAGAAGAACAATACAAAATTTCTCATAACCATGCATCTCATATCCTTTCACATGTGTATCAGCATCAAACTATCAATATTTTGAATTTCAATATGTAATGAGAATCTAATATGAAATATGTATTGTGATTTTTAAATTCTTTGACTTTGACACAATGACATTTGACTTTTGTGTATTTAAACTTTAAAGTTAAAGTTAAACTTTATTAGTGTTCTTGTTATCAGAGTTCTATGTCATGATATTCTCTAGAAATTACTAAAATTGTATTAAACAAAACTTGGCATCTCCAAGTACCCCCGTCTCATATTTTAGAAAATTAGTTGTACTAGTATCAGTACCAGTCTCTAGAGTCTACAAATACCCCCATCTCCTGACAACCTTGGTGGATACACTTTAGTCACACTGACCTGTTTTGGTTATTTGTGGACATAAGAATATTTCTGTCATGCAAAAAATAGCAGAAAACCATATTAGGCTATAATCTAAAACATCGAATATGCAAATACAAGTCACTAAATTAACATGCAAACTGATAAATGATAAAAATGACAGTGAAAAAGATTACAGACATAATATATTTGCAACAGCACTTAGCAAATATTTAGTTTTCTATATTTTAGACCTATAAGAACTCGGCTTTGATGGAATGAAATATACTTCTATCTAAAATTCTTACACTTGGATTTCTTTCAATCCATCCCAACTTAAATTTGGAATAGTGAGTTCTACAACAAGAGCAATGAAGAACATACTCTATAATTGCATGTAGGTCACCAAAGGCAGATACACAGTGAACAGAAATAGGCCTCTGCAATTGCTTTCCCAGTTCTAGCTGTTGTTTGAAAACTTGTTTCTGCAATTAGAGTACAATTGGAAAATCAATTAATTGAAATTAAGGAAACAAATCAACAGATCACAGGTCATACATTAACATTTATAGTTTGTACTTCAGTCTGAACAATTTGGTTTGGCAACTTAGAAACAAAAAGTGACTAGGAAAAGACAAACCTGTAGCAGGAACAACCTTGAAAACAAGAAAAGCAACAAAATAATTATAATAACAATATAAACGAATGGCAACAAAAAGTAGCCTGAAACGACAATTAGAATAATCTTGCAGGCAGATCATCCCTGAAATTTGATTTCTTAAAAAAAGGGGATTACAACAAAAGGATTTGAAACAATTTGCATTGTACTACTACTAACAAAGAACCCCTGAATGATTTAAACTGGGACGTATCATCTGAGTCACAAAGTCAAAAGAAAGCATAATGCTGTTAAAGAGTGTGCATAATAGATATACCTGTAATGCAAAGTCAACTGCCTTTCCCTGTGGACATCCCTTATCTAGCCCAATCTGCCAATTGAAATAGATATTTAGAAAGAACACTACCAGAAAAATATCTGAGCTAGCTATCATGTTTCCTAAATGTGAATCTAAATCAATAAGTACACGTTAAAGGAAACATTTAAGAGCAGTTACTGACAGAATCAAGCTTGGAAAGTAAAGACGTAAAGAAAATAGTCTAGACTTAATTTACTTAACCAAAGAATGAAAATGGAATGAGAGCATTAAACTCATAGAAAAATGGCAAAAATTATCAATGCAGAAGTTAGTAGAATACATTGGGCCAGTACTGTATGTCATTTAAAAATTTAAAGAAATGCATAGCACCTAATAAAGATTGAGAAACTCTTTCTTTAATAAAAATTAAAAGATAATCTTTCTCTCAAATTCAGATATAATTCAAATTTATTTGTGCTGTGGTTTTCCCAAGTAAAAAGAGCTCCCTTACCCAGCCAGAATTAGTACTCCAAACAAGTCAAAACCCGCAGAAAAATACTTTAAAATTTACCTGCCATTTCATGCCTTAGTTGATTCTGCTTAAATCACTTTCATGTCTACTCATGCTGGTTCAACCATTCAATTATAAATGCATATGATCATTACACAGTCCAAATATGTACTCAAAATATGCTTACAGGCAGTTTTAACACACATTATTTATATGCTATTAGATTTTTCACTTTCATTCATACATATGCCAAACGAATGACAATCTAGCCCCAAGTATTTGTCATAGAATACAAAAGATTCTCTTGATACTCATGTCATGTAATGTCCCTTTTTAATCAATTCAACATGTGTGCTAAGGGTAGAAAAATAATTTTGAGCAAAGGGGCCAAGGGCCAGGAAAATAGTTACAGCAATCAAAGAAAAAATAAAAAAATATTTAATTTCAGCCAAGGGAGCTGTGGGATGACATAAAAGGGAAATTGAAACTGCCAGGACACTTAGCATTTTAATCATGAATGATACCCAATAAACTTTGTCTATGATAACTATATCAATCGTTAGCATGCTCTGTTCGCTGGTTTTCTGACTTCATCTCTGTTCAGTGTATCATACTTAATCACTAACTTGCATTCTTCATTAGATGTATGTGACTGATTCCCACAAGGGTGATTACAGAGTCTTGGAAAGGATGTTCATGCCAATGATGATATGGATCTCTTGTGTCTTCCTCTTTTAAGGCTGATTAACTTAATCCCGTGCTCTCCTTACTCGGTGTTTGGAAGATGATTCATTGCCTTGATGATATCATACAAATTGGAACTTATATCTCACAATGTGACCTAGGAAAATCGTCTTATTTATTGGACTTGACGATTTTCGGGATTATTCAAACTATCTTTTTAATCAATACATTTACTTCTAATTTCTTCTAGCTATATGTGTTCAAGGATTGCCACTCCTTGACCACAAATGTAATTTGCGGCTATTACATTATTAGGGCAAAGATGGGGACATCGAAGCCAATATATTGAAATCAATACTATGAGCCTTCCTTCCCAAATGTGTCTCCAAGGATGGTGACTTCACCGCTTCTTTTGGCATATACAGTTCTTCATAATGTACAACCAGCATATTTCTCCATTAATTGCATAGCTATTGATAATTTAAAAATTGAATTTGTTTCTATGACATATATTTGTCTTTGGCACTCAAATCACTTGGCAATAATCCTTTAACGAAGTCCAGCGCAAGCTCATAAACAAGCCATGATCTCAGAAAGTCAACGATTAGCGTAAAGAAGGCTCCACAATTCCATTCAAACACTAGTTTTTGAACACATGTCATGCCAAGCAGAAGTCATCGACCCAGTATATGAATATCCTTATGCCAATTTCTAAGAACGTAGAGTTACATCCAAAGGAAAGAATCGGCCCGAGACAATATAAGTTACTCAATAAGAAATTATGCCAAAGAAAGATAATACTCCTCATGCCACAATTCGACGGTTCACTTCCCAGCTCGATATTAGAAAGCCCACAAGAAGGCATCCAACCAAATCTCGCGCTAATATCATACAATAAGATAACTCTTGTGATGTGCTCAAATGATTGGATACAATTTGAGAAGTAGATTCAACACAGCCCCCTTCCAAGGCTTTGCTAGAAAATATTACCACTCCAAGACAAAGTATGGAGCAGCCAAAAATTATGAACCATCACACCAAGAGTCTTCACATTATTCCCACAACTTGCTAAGACCCACGAATTTTCAATGAAAACTCCGCTTCAGATGCAACTAGCCTGGAATTAGGTATGACACACTGTAATAACCACCCCTGATCTGAAAATGCTAAAATTCTCTTTTTTTTTGTGTTTTCTGATTTTTTGGGAAGCTTTTTAGTAATTCACTGATTTTTTGTTTTTTTTACTTTTTGGGTTTCAATTGCTTGCATTGCAAAATAATGGAAATATAATAAACTAATGCTAATAAATACAGAACAGCAAACAAGCAACAGGAAATATATTCTGAATTTTATTTAGATCAGTTATCCGTAAATACCAGGACATATCAGTACAGAACTGATTTGCTAAGTATTTGGTATTTGCTAAGTTTATCTCTGAAAGTTACAGATTGGATATCCTTTCTTGAACAGCAACAGACAACTATATTCTTGAATCGCCTAGTATTGCCAGGCAGCTCAAATCCCCATGCCAAACTGACTAATAATGAATTGTATTTACGGAGTTTGGACGGTCTGATTCCTGCTGTAGTAGGTCTGATCTGTTCCAAAACCCCACACCCAGTAACTGGAGTGCTGTAGTTAATGCCAAGAAAGGGTCGGCTGACTCAAAAGTGATTGATTCTGATGGAGGATGCCTGAATTGGTACAGAATCTGCTCCAGATCTGAAATACAATGAATTTCTGCCAATATCCTAGGATGCAGTCTGAAAATGAATCCTCTCTACAGATCTCTCTAAATAAAATGATGAATCAAACCCTTGGGGTATTGCACTCCTGTAGGTCTCCAAAATTGTGAAGGATTTCGTCTCCACAATCGATCTGCTGAAACCCTTGCTCCAGAGCTCCAAAAACCAAAAAAAGCCAAAGCTGGAAATAGCCTGTGAAAGAATAAAATGGAGCCTCCAAACTTCTTTTATTCTTCCCCAAAAAGCCACGTTACTTTTAGGGTTGTAATCATTTTATTTCATTAATAAAATATTTGCACGTTATTGTTTAATCATTCTCCCTTCAAAATGGCGTCCACTTCATGAACCCTTTTTATCAATAAAATAGAAGGATGTGTCCCCCCATGTTCCCGGGACGGGGCCATCCCCAAGACGGGGGATAGGGCCAGGGCATCCCCCCACCACCACCATGATGTCGTTGGGATAGCATGGTGTCCCCGGAATGGACTTGGGGACGCGCAGGCGTCCTCAACCATCTCGGGGACATTTGTGCGTCCCCCAGCAGCGTCTTACGTGGATTTGCACGAAAAAACATTTAAAATGCTGCATTTCCAAGGGAGTTCAAACACGTCAAGTTTTGGGATAAAAAAGCATCAAAAATGAAGAATCCAAAGGTGTTGCCCCTGGACTTCACTAGGGCCTGCTGCCCCAGACACCCACTTTCGAATTTAAAAACAAAAGAAGAAATTGATGGGAAAATCACGTCAAATCAAGTTGATGTTTTTATACCCACTTTACTGAGTTCTAGCGATGAGTTTGCCTTGAGGGATGATTAGAGGCCTCCCTTCACTACATTTGGACATTTTGTACTTGTTTTGATATCGTACTACTCATTGTAATCATTTTTATGATATTTTTGATATGTTAGAAATATTGCATTAGCTGATTCGGCAATTTCATTTGTCAAATTGAAATTTTATTTAGTATTCTAATTTCTAATTAGTAATTTGATATTCAATGTTCATTGTTCATTGTTCATTGTTCAATGTTCAAGTATTTAGTATTTGGCATTTGAAATTATGTTAATTTAGTTCTTATACTATTATACATCTTTTCATAACTAGCATTTCAAGTACCATATGTATAGTATAGAGTATATAGTATATAGTATTTAGGCCCTTTATCCCCCCATCCCAGAAACCTGTCCCAACATCCCCCCGTCCCCAATGGGTGGTGGAACACTATTTTTTATTTTTATTTAATCTTTTAAAAACAACCTTATGCTTCCCTAGGTAGTCGTACAACTTGGTGGCCCCTCCTATTAAGATACTTTATTAAAATATTATAAAGTACTTTATAAATAAAATACTCTAGTTTATTTATTTAAAACATTAAAGTAAATACCTTAATATTTTAATTACTTATTCTGAAATCGTCACCTGGCCACTTCAATTTAAATTAATTATGCACCTGGTCTTCGGGTCATGTCTAAATATAGTAGGCCAACTACCAGTCTCCTATAAAATAGGACCCCTCCTAAAAATTAGGAAAATCTCTTAGATCATCCAAAATGGCGAATGAAGCACAATAGACCATCTTTCCGTCTCCTAAAAAATAGGAATCCTCTTAAAAAATATGAAACTGTCGTCGAACATTTGGAACAGCTCATAAAGCTCCCCTCCAAGATGGTCAACAAGCGAACTACCAGTCTCCTAAAACATAGGAACCCCTCCTAAAAAAAAGGAGACTGACTCTAAGCTTCAGAAATGCCACACAAACCTCTCACAAGGGCTACAAAACCCCTAGATGAGCTCCCTGTCCATTGTATTAGCCTATGGGAACCCCTACTAATAGGTTAATCCCTAAAAAACACTAACACTAAGGATGGTGCAAAAATGGGGGCATTGCAATCCACCCTCCCCATAGATTGCTTGTCCTCAAGCAATGCTTGTGTAGCCTCCAATCAACAAACTGATCCAAACTGGAATCAAGAATGATCCCAAGGTCTCACGTCTATCTCGGAAGGGATCCACCATGCTGATGTTGCGCCACTTTAATCATAACTGAAAAACCATCATCCAAAATTGCACTCTCCCCTCCTGGAAACCCCCAAAGTAATCATCATGGAAACCCAGATTGAAATACCTAAGAGGACTGAAATCAATGATATGGAATGTCTCCTACCCAAGCATCCCAAAGGAGATCACATCAACAACATCATTGCTTATCACAATCCTGGGCAACCGGAAAAAATACGTTGCCCAACCATATAGCATAATCCCAAGCATCACCCAACATAACATCCCCAAAGTGAAGATCAATCACTGGCACGACTCTGCAGTCAACCAACCAAGGAATGTCTCTACTATCACCGACTGGAATGATGATACCAACACTTAATTTCCAAGTGTCAAGGGCAACACCTCAAGAATAACGGTCATCCTAGTCATTGTGCTCAACCAAACATCATCCAAGAGTGCGCCAACGCTAGATGTCCACCTAAATGGGTATAAACTCTCATGGATTTGAAGAATGATCGTCATGGGTACAAAATCAATCATACTTATCCACCACATACTGCTGGTACAAATTAAAACAGCATCCATCAAACTAAAACTCTCACTCGAAAAAATGCAACTAACGTCCCCAGTGTCTAAAGAAGATGGAATCTCAACACTGTACCAACCTCGAACAAAGAGTGGATAATCTTGAACTTCCCAAATCCTCCAAATAGCTACTGTCCAAAAGGGCCAAACTGAAATTTTTGTAATCAAAAGTATAAAACAGCCATCAATCACCAATGTGAGAGCTCCAACACAATGGTACAAACAAGTGTTGTTGTCTTCTACATGTTCCATGAAGTTTTCTTCATATAGCAATGATCATATATCCTCTGCAAGTGCGATCAAGGAATAATGTTGTTCTGAAACAAAGACAAGTACTGCATGGTGACAAACATTGTAAGCCATGTGGTTCTTTAATTCCCATCATATGTCCTTCCATTACAACAAGGTGAATAAATCCATGTGTCAATAGAAGATGGCTGGTTATCATCATGGAACCCACCTTTGTTTTGCACCTTCCGAGTTCGCCTTCATAGATGTTATCATACATAGGCTGCTATCCCAAAGAGTGCACCATATTAAGAACTCTCCCCATCAGCTGTCACAATTCCCTTCTCAAGGCTTCCGGCTAAACTGATTAGAGAACTGCTGTCCATCATCATTAAATCAGTCCTTTTCCTGAAGGGCTCAAGTCTGGGGACTAGGACAGCTCTATGTCTATCCAAGGAGACCAAAGTACAAAGAAATTTCTCCCAATCCAAGTTGAGATCACTATGGCCCACATCATTCTTTGCTGCCCTAGGGAATATATATATCATCTCTTCTCTCATACATCTGAATTGAGCCTTCAAGTGGCTCACCAACTGAGGTATCTCATCAACCCCATGACCCAACTCATGAGCATAATATGGAGTCTTAACATTGTTATCAATAAAAACTTTATATCGCACAAAACTTGTGTCCCTTTCATGTTAGTGTAGGTTTCCTATTTTCCTTATGTTAGGGGGTATATATTTTTCCTACACATTTCATTTAAGCTTGCTTAGGTTATTAGGAGTGGTTAATATGAGGAAATGTGATGAAATACTTAAACTACATGTGTCACTCGCTCCCAAACATGGGTAGTTGCGTTAGAAACCTACTTATGGCTTATTATGCCATCTCTCATAATCACTATTTTGTCATTTCCTAAGTGGGTTATGGGGTAGTTGGGTTCCTCACCCTCTTTTGGCTTTATTTGCCACATCTCATTACTCCTTTTTTGTTTTCATGTAAGGAGGTTATGCCACAAGTTTTGTCATTTAGCAAGAAGGTAAAATCTACCACCTTTTATGGGGAATGGGATTTAATGCACAGTGGTCATATATAGCTTTATTTTCTTGTATAATAAGCATTCTACTCTCACCTTCACTAGTTAAGTGATAGCTTGGTGAGAGAATTGAGAGTCTTCTCAAATCTCTCTTTCTTTGTCTCTATTTTTCTCTCATTTTAGATTCTTCTTTATTTAGTTATTTTGATCTTTGATTATTTGTTGCTCGGAGTTGGATGTGATCTACGACCGACATAAGATTCTGGCTCCATTCTCGCTTCTTACAGAATCTAACATGGTATCAAAGCTATGTTGTCCAGTATAGCTCATTGTTTTTCTAATATTTATTAAGAGATTTGAGACTATTAGATTGCTAATATTTTTCTTAAAAACCAAGTATGCTCTTCTCCTGCATTCTTGTGTGACTGGAAGATGCAGAATAGCTAAAAGGAAAATAGGCATCTAGTTAATCTAGTTTGCATGTGTGTGTGTGTGTGTGTGTGTGTGTGTGTGTGTGTGTGTTTTCTTCTGACATCTGGGTGATTGCAGCATTTTTGGTAATATTAGAAGAATTTCCAGCACTTCTAGAGAGTCCAAAAGGCTTGAAAAAGTCTAGATTGACTTTTATTTCACCAAATTTCGAGATTGGAGGGCATGGTAACAAAATTTTAAAGTAACAATTTTCAGAATTTTTTTACTAGAACTATTTTAAAATTTGCTTGAGAAATCTAGCTTCCACTCATTCGCAAGAAAAACAATTTTTGGGTATTTTTCTGAAGGTTGAAAAACCATTTGGGTATCTCTTAATTTTTGTATAAATTAAATATATTTTGCAGAAATTGAGCCTGAATCAGGTGTGAGCCATTTTCTAGCTGGCAAATCTAGCAACTTTTTTTAAAATTGCATAACTTTTGCCTCAAGTGTCGGATTTTCACAAACAAGTACTTGACGAAAAGCTGGAAATGAGCACTTTTCATCCACATGGGCCTTCTTAAAAAAACCTGTCATTTTCCATCAGATATTTCTGGTTGAATCAGCTGCATCTATTTCTCTTCAACAGGCCATATCTTTCACCTCAAGACTCTGTTTTTCAAAATCGAATAGGCATTGAAAAGGGATTTAAGAGTCTTACACAGCTATAAGGCTATTTTTTCAGATTTTGTATCAAATATTTTAATTTTGGCCATTAGAGGTCTAAAAAGCATTGTAATATGATAAAAGGCCTTGTAAACGCACTAATTATAAAGTACCAACCTTATAATATTTTGAGGGGGTGATTTTTCAGACTAGTGTAAAGAGCCTAACTGGCTCAATTCCCAAATTGACTGCAAGAAACTTTATAAATCTGGATTTCGATTCTTTTTTTTGAATTTTTCACAAATATCTATTTTTTTGCTTTTTCCCCATAATAATGAAATTCAATTCAAGGAAGCAAACTAATTCATGGAAATTAATGCAAACATAAATTACGCGAAGTCTCTGTAATATCTCATTTAAATTCAGTCACCCATTCAAACTGGAAAGCATTAAATCCAAACCGCAATTAACTAATTTCCAAATGTTCGAAAAACCTGTTATTATCTTCCACCATAGGCGCTGGCCGCGGCTGATGTGAAAGCAAGGTGGTGGCTATGGACTGGTCTCCAAAGGTGCAAGAAGCTGGCCGCACAAGTGTATGGAATTGTTCTGCAAATTCTAGTCATGTAACTCCCAAACCGTAACCAATTTCTCTCTCCTTCCAATGGCGTTTGATAGCATTGAATCCACACACACAATTCGTTGGCTCTAACCTCTACCTGAAAGTGTCAAAGCTGGTTCAAATTCACAATTCGGCAGCATTCATTAAACCCTTATCTCCAAGCTGTTACCCATTGGCACAATGAAACAAGTGTTTGTAAAAGACATAGAATGAATTCTCCACAATTCGCAATCCATCATAAAGGTTGAAAGGTTCCTCAAGAAGGCTCGATTAATCTTAAGCTTCAACAAGACACTTTTAATAACTTAAAATTCATCCCCTCCAAACTATGGACATTTCAAATAATAAACATGTCAATCTTTTAATGAAATGCCCAACATAAGTCAATAAAGGTATCATTAATATATATTAATGATTTGGCTTATAATAAGCTCACAATATAATTAATTAAGATAGACTTAATGTCATGACCCGATATTAACATATGAATAATATAAACATATATATTTAATGCATATATAATTGCTTTAAACATAAATATATAATTAACTGTTTATTTAAATTCCTTAAATACTAATTAATTATTTATTTAATGAGTAAAAGATATTAATCAATATTAATAAATAATAACCAAATTATAATTTATAAATAAAAATATTGGTAAACTAATATTGATTATATATATTATATTATTGAGAATTTATTGATTATATATTATATTAATAATGATATACAAATAGTAATTATTTATAGAATATTCACATTAACGAATATATTAATAAAACTAAATAACATTCTAAATATTCATATCTAATCAATAATATTAATAATAGTAATCAATAACAAATTATTCATACTAATAAAATTATAATTAAAACAAACAATAATAATATTATATTAACAAAGACAAAATTGATGAAATTTGAGTATAATGAAACAAGGCAACTTTTCCATGAAGGGTTACGTAATTATGTATAAAAGAGGATTTGTATAAGTGAAAGGAAAAAACGGAGGAGGAATGAAAAGAAGAAAATAAATATAGGAGAAAATCAAGTAGCAAATGTAGGAGAAAATCAAGGAGGAAATGTAGGAGATTATTAAAAGAAAAGATACATTGAATAAGCCAAAGAAAAGACATCCCAGGTGAAAAGAAGGTAAGTATATCTTTGTTTAAGTTAATTCATGAATAAGACTTGCATGAATTAGATATTAATAATAATATGAAATAAACTTGGGAAAATAGGTTATAAAATCATGTATATGAAATAAACATTGAAATAATAGATTATGAAGTAAACTTATATTATTAAAGATGAAATAACTCAAATATATTGATAAACAAGTAAATAAATATATACTTAGTCTATTTCTTGTTCACTCACTAATTACAATTAAGAGGATAGGGAGTGTGTGTAGGAAGAGGCGGGTAAATTGGTCACATGATGGAAAGATCCCAGGATAGGTAGAGCTTTGAAAGATCCTAGTACAGTAAATCTACCATCTTTCTTAAGTTTAGTGATTAGGAGTGAAGTAAGGAATTAGGGCTTAAGTATGTATTATGAATTCGTGATTGTTCTTAATGTAATTTGATTTAAATACTTAATATGAAATATTAATCATTGGGAATCGACATTATCCTAGTGGCAAACATTATAAGTTGTCATTCCCAAATAAACTTCCAAATGCTGATTGGGAATTTTAGGACAAATTAAGTAAGGTCCTTGTTGGGGACATTACACTTAACTAATCAATTTCATTCATTTCCAAGCCAACTCCGATCACTGCATTGCCAAACCATTTGCACAGACACCTTACCAGAAATAGAAACTGATAGAAGAAGACTTACTATAAATAATAAATTCTGACCAAGAGACCCTCAAATCCAACCATTAGCTGACAAGGGTCACAATGATGGACTAATAAAGATGTCCCCCAGACACCTGCTAAATCGGGGACATCACAGTCCTCCCTCCCCAAGATTGCTTGTCCTCAAGCAATCGCAAACCGGGGTGCTAAAGAATATCCTATAATTCCCAAGTGGCATCCTCAACAGGTAAACCATGCCACTTCATCAGAAACTCTCTAATGACTCGTCGACGCAAATGTCTCTCTAGAATCTCCAAATTAATCTCAGGAATCAACTCCAATTTCCCCTCATCATCTAGGGGTGGTAAAATAGAGGACAGAACATGTCTGCCTAACGCCTTCTTGAGGCGCGATACATGAAAAACATTATGAACCCTACTGCCCTCTGGCAAATCCAGCTCATAAGCAACCTCGCCCACCCATCTAACAACACGGAAAGACCCATTATACCGAGGCTTGAGCTTCTCAGCTCTGCTCTTCCGGATAGATGACTACCTATAGGTCTGCAGCATCAAATAAACCATATCCCCAACCTAGAAAAAGAGGGCAACCCTCCTCTGATCAGCATACTATTTTTGCTAATTCCAAGCTCTCTGAATATTGTCCCTCAATGTCCCCATGATGTCTTTACTGTCCTGCTGCAAATCACCTGCACTGGGAACTCTACTATCACTGAAAAGTAAATCCAGAAAACTAGGAGGATCATATCCATACAGAGTCTGGAAAGGAGTCATCCGAATAGACATATGGTGAGTGGAATTATAGCAATACTCACATAAACAAATCCACTTCACCCAAGCTCTCTGCTGAGAAGATACATAATTCTGAAGATAGCCCTCCACCCATTTATTAACAATCTCAGTTTGACCATCAGATTAAGGGTGGTAACTAGTACTAGGAGTCAACGTTGTCCGACACAACTTGAAAAGCTCCTACCTGAAGTGACTCATAAATCGGCTATCTCGATCACTCGCTATATTCCAGGGTAAACCATGCAATTTGAACACCTCCCGGAAGAATAAGTATGCAACCTGCGTGGCTGAAAAACTAGTAGTGATCGGGAAAAAGTGAGCATATTTCGTAAGATGATCCACTACTACAAAAATGCAATCCCTACCTTGGGCTTTAGGCAAGCCCACAATGAAGTCCATGGAAATGCATTCCCACTTCCGCTCAGGAATGGGTAATGGTTGCAGTAACCCTGTTGGATATGTGTGCTCCTGCTTGTTCTGCTGGCAAACAGAACACTCTAACATATTACTGCACATCTTACTTCAGGCATTTCCAAGTAAACCTCTCCCGCACATGGCTATAGGTTTTAAAAAACCCGGGATGCCCAGCTAAGGGAGAATCATGGAAAGCTCTCAACACCACAAATCTGACGCTCAATCCTGGAACCAACAATACCCTCTCCTTGTAAATGATCAACTCATTTACAAGAGTATACCTGTTGTCCTGTATGGTCCCATCAATAAAACCAGTTGCCCACTAATCTCTAGCATACTCTGCAACAATCAAATGCCTCCAATCCTCAGATATCCCTGTCATAGCACACAAATGAGGCCTCCTTGAAAGTGCATCAACAAACACATTCTGGGTACCCTTGATATAAGAAATATCAAAGTCATATGACTGTAGTAAACTGACCCACTTTTGTTGTCTCTCATTGAGATCACGCTGCCCAAGGAAATACTTCAAGCTGTTATGATTAGTCTTAATGCAAAATTTACTACCCACCAAATATTGCCTAAATTTAGCCAAAGCATGCATAATGGCCAACATTTCCTTGTCATAAACACTAAAGGCTCTCTCATGACCCCTAAGCTTCCTACTCTCAAAAACAATGGGATGGTGATCCTGGGAAAGAACCGCACCAATGCCCTCACCAGAAGAATCACAATGCAAATCAAACGGTCTAGAGAAATCTGGCATCGCTAGAACCGGGCATGATGTCATAATCAACTTAAACTTCTAAAAACACTCATGTGCCTGAGAGGTCCACTCAAAAGCCCCCTTATGGGTCAAATCAGTCAAAGGTGTTGCATGTTGTGAGAACCCCGCAACAACTCTGTGATAGAAAGCACACAGACCAATGAAACCTCTAAGTTGTCTCAAGCTCCCAGGGGTAGGCCAATCCAAAATAGCACGAACCTTATCAGGGTCCATGCACACACCCTCTGCACTGATGATATGACCACCCTCTGCACTAATGATATGACCAAGGTACAACAACTGAGTCATTCCCAAAGCACATTTGGACTCCTTTGCATACAAGGAAAACCTATCCAGAATGTTTAGTACAGTATCCAAATGAGCAAGATGGTCATCCCATGTCTTTCTATAAACCAATATATCGTCAAAAAAACCAGAACAAATCTCCTCAACTAACTGTGGAAGACCCTATTCATGGTAGACTGAAAGGTGACCGGAGCATTAGTCAACCCGAAAGGCATGACTAAGAACTCAAAATGTCCACAGTGACATCTAAAAGTTGTTTTCTCTATGTCCTCCTCCCACATTTGGATCTGATGGTAACCTGATCTCAAATCAATCTTATAAAAGAAGCATGCACCATGCAACTCATCTATCAACTCATCGATGCGTGGAATAGGATATTGGTTCTTAATTGTCCTCTAATTCAGCATCCTGTAATCAATGCACATCCTGAGGGTACCATCCTTCTTCACCAAAACAACTGATGGAGCAAAAGGAGACTTGCTTGGCCTAATATGCCCCATAGAAATCAGCTCCTGAATTGTTTTCTCTATCTCATCCTTCAGGCGCTTGGGGTGCCAGTAAGGAGTAATCATAATGGGCTTGGTGCCCTCCTCTAGCTCAATAATGTGCTCAATACCTCTGTCAGGTGGCCTGCCATGTGGTAAATCACTAAACACTTTGGAGTGTTTAGTCCTAAGCTCCTGTATGTCAGGGTGATAAGCTGATTTCCCTGACTCATCAAGTGTGGGTAATATCCTGCATTTTGTTGCCCACTCAACTGCATCATGGCTAATGAGACGTTGTATACGTCTAAGTGACATAGTCTTCAAATTCTCCTCCCTGATTGCCTTGAGTATATGTTTCTTACCATCTACTGTAAACTTCATCTCCATATCCATAAGGCTGAAATAAAAAGCCTCAATAGAGTGCAACTAGCTCATACCCAAAACTAAATCAGTACCTCCCATGTCAACCACATAAAAATCAGCCTTGAACTCATAATTGTTTAATTTCATGGGAAGATCCGGAATCATTGTGTCACACTTCAAAGTTTAACCATCAGCCACCTTAACTCTAATGCCCTCAAACTCCTCTGTCTGTATGCCTCTCCTAGAGACCAAACGTGAATCTATGAAGTTATGGGTGGCACCTGTATCCAACAAGGCAATGACACACTGCCTTGCTAAGAGGCCCCTCATCTTGAAAGATTCCTCTTTCTGCATACTAGAGAGGTATACAACCTCGAGGTGGGAATCCTCATCCATCTTCTCACTGTTAACTGCTTTATCATGACTTTCTCCTTCATGATCAGCTTGCTGCCCCTCAAAATCAAAATTATGCTCATCCTTATAATACCACTCCATAAGCCTATTTCTACCTTTAGGCTTCAATGGACATTCATGTTTTTCATCATAGGGACCCTGCAATAAAAGTACAATCTTCTTCTCCTCAAATCACTGAGTGTTTTTGGATCTAAGGGTCTTGTCACTGGTTTCTTAAAATCTGGTCCTTCACTTCCTTTTGGAGCAGCCTTATTATCAAAGGAAGCATTAGATGGTCTTGGAGGAAATTTATTTCGTGGAGCTGAAAACTCCAAGTCCCTAGCTTTTTTCATGGCCAACTGTAAAGATGTAGGGTCAAATGACTTAACCCAACCCCTAAGAGGTTCAACTAATCCCTCAATAAACAGCATAACATGCCTCCTCTCTGAAATATCATAAACCATAACTGATAGTCTCTGAAACTCACTAATAAAAGCCTCCAAGCTACCGGTCTATTTGAGTTGTGCTAGTTCCCTGAAATAGGACTCTGGGTCCTTCCTGTCAAATGTTTCTACTAAACCATCCACAAACTCCTGATAGGTCACAATCTGATCGTGGTGTAAGGAGACCAACCCATGGTACCACCAGTCATGAGCTATATCATCTAAATGCAAAACAGAAAATCTAATGGCGTCCTCTTCTAGCTATCATCTTGCCACTCCCATCAAAATGTGTCAAAGTCAATTTGCTAGTTGCTTGTCTCAATTCATGATTCACATGTCTTTGTCTCCCATCTGTTCTACCTTTAGAACCTTCTCTCTTCTGAGTCATGAACCTATCAAAATTAAGATGTTGCTTTAGTTCGGGAGGTAAAGTATCCCACTTTGTATGTAAAGCCAATATGTAATCAGTAAATGAAGCCTCATCATCAAAACTAACAGTATCTATCTCCGGTCTCAAGAAGGTAGGTCGTAGAGGCCTATCCTGTGTACCTGTCAAATCAACTCTGGACCTGTGAGAACCAGCTGAGCTGCTCTTAATATCTCTATCTCTGCCCTGATGTCGAGGCAAGGAAATATGTTGCAAGGTATCTAATAGATTCTGCAAGACAGTCGCCATCTGTTGTTGGCCATCTGCCAACTCTTGCTGACTTCGTGCAATATTCCTGAACACTGTCATGGATTCTCTGTCCTCATCACTACCTATATTACCTAGAATTCTATCTCCCATATTCCCCTGTTCACCAGGTGGCGGAGAATTCCTACCTCTGCGTGCGTAATGAAATCCTGGCCTATATCTCTCACCTTCCATTAATTAAGCCCAATTCCACTACAGGCTGGCAAGAAAAATGCTCTGATACCACTTGAAAGACCCTAACTGGCTCAATTCCCAAATTGACTGCAAGAAACTTTATAAATCTGGATTTTGATTCTTTTTTTTTTAATTTTTCACAAATATCTATTTTTTTGCTTTTTCCCCATAATAATGAAATTCAATTTAAGGAAGCAAACTCATTCATAGAAATTAATGCAAACATAAATTGCACCAAGTCTCTGTAATATCTCATATAAATTCAGTCACCCATTAAAACTAGAAAGCATTAAATCCAAACCGCAATTAACTAATTTCCAAATGTTCAAAAAACCTATTATTATCTTCCCCCATAGGCAGCGTTGGCCGCGGCTTATGTGAAAGCAAGGTGGCGGCTATGGACTGGTCTCCAAAGGTGCAAGAAGCTGACCGCACAAGTGTATGCAATCGTTCTGCAAATTCCAGACATGTACTCCCAAACCGTAACCAATTTCCCTCCCCTTCCAATGGCGTTCAATAGCATTGCATCCACACACACAATTCGTTGGCTCTAACCTCCAACTCAAAGTGTCAAAGCTGGTTCAAATTCACAATTCGGCAGCATTCATTAAACCCTTCTCTCCAAGTTGTTACACATTCGCACAATGAAACAAGTGTTTGTAAAAGACATAGGATAAATTCTCCAGAATTCACAATCCATCATAAAGGCTGAAAGCTTCCTCAAGAAGGCTCGATTAATCTTAGCTTCAACAAGACACTTTTAATAACTTAAAATTCATCCCCTCCAAACTTTGGACATTTCAAATAATAAACATGTCAATCTTTTAATGAAATGCCCAACATAAGTCAATAAAGGTATCATTAATATATTAATGATTTGAATTATAATAAGCTCACAATATAATTAATTAAGATAGACTTAACTAATCAATTCCATCCGTCTCCAAGCCAACTCCGATCACTGCACTATCAAACCATCTGCACAGACACCTTAGCAGAAATGGAAACTGGCAGAAGAAGACTTACTATAAATAGTAAGTTCTGACCAAGAGACCCTCAAATCCAACCATTAGCCCACGAGGGTCGCAATGATGGGTTAATAAACATGTCCCCTAGACACTTGCTAAATCGGGGACATCACATAGTGGAAAGGAAGGGTGTATTGTGTGTCTTTTGTCTTGCACTTTTCCTCACTCTTTGCAATCTTCTTTTCTTCTCTCATGAATGCATCTAGAGTTTCTATTTTAACACCATATAACTATTTTGAATGGAAATCTAAGATAATATATCTAAAAAAGCATGGATATCATCGTGTTACAATGGGGCTTGAAACTAAACCTAAAGATGACGCAAATTTGATAAAATGGTTTAATAAATGTGATGAAGACTTACTTTGTGTATGTCAGTCTATCCTAACTTTCCTTTTCATATTGAATTTGCTACTACACCAAATGAAGTGTGGACCACTTTGGAAAGCCACTATGGTAAGCAGGATGAGTTAAGAAGTCATTAGTTGGAGAATGAAATCACAAGATTGAGTCCAACCAATTTTGACACCATACAAAACTTCTTCACAAAGCTCAAATAAGTAAGGTTGCAATTAGAACAATGTAGAATCAAGCAGGATGATAAACAATTGATCTTGAGTACTCTTTCTAAGCTTGGAGCTAACCAGTGATCCATAACTCGCCGCGGGTCGTGCGATGTTTGACAACCCGCGGGCCGGGTAGAGCTGGACGGGTTTTCATGACCCACAGGGTCCGTGGGCTATGAACCGGCCGGCGGCAGTCACGGCTGCCCAATAAAAAATCAAAAAAAACTAAGCATTTTTTCTTCTTCTTTTTTTACATATGCTTTCTAATTTGCCCTAAAAGGCATTCTATTTGCTTGTTATGAGAATAAGAGAGGAAAAGTGAGAGATGAAGAAAAACAAAAAACAAGAGGCCATAGGTTTGCAACCAGCTGGGAGGAACAGCATCAAGGAGTCCACAAAATCACATTGGGGAGGCATAGGTTTGCATTGAGAGCATCAAGGAATCCATAGCAGTTGTTCCAAGACTTCTCAACTCATTTGAAAGAGGTAAGTGTTAAATTTTGTAGATTTTGTTGGTTTTTTTTGTATGTTTACAGATTCTCCCTTTTTTTTTTTTTAGATTGAAGTTCAACTTTCCAAACCTTGAATGTTTTCTATTAAAATATAAATTGCATACTTCAATGAGAGAAGTAGAACAATACCAAACCATTGATTTTTTTAAGAAAAAAATGTGAACATGTTTTTACAATTTTTTTCTAAAAAAATGTAGGGTTTGCTGATTTTTCTAAAATACAATACACAGTTATAATTTTGTTCATAATTGTGTCTTATTGCAGCAACCTTCAAGTTTTGAAAACATTAATTGAAAATTCTTCCCAATGCCTCCAAAATGTGAATCTTGGAAATATACTGAAGAGTTTCCTGGTAAACAAAAAAAAAATGCATATTTTGTAAAGAAATTTATAATGGTGACATCAATAGGTTTAAATACCATATTGTCGGCATACCTGGCAATGATGTTGACCCATGTTTAAAGGCAACTCCCGAGGCAATTCGTTTCTGTTATGTCCGGTTAGAAAAATATGAAGAAAAAGAAACTAAAAAGAGGCAACGGGAAGAGCTAAATGCTATTGGCTCCAATTCATCTGCAGCCGCATCCACAAACACAACCGCATCCGCATCCACATCTGTAGGCTGTGTTGGAGAGGGTTCTTCCATACCTCCCTTTCGTCCTAGTGCTAGTGCTTCTACTGCTGCTTCTTCTAGTGGCACTATTACTATAATGTCCCCTGTCAGATTACTTTGGAATATCGGGACAATGTTCTTACCACTTCAATTGCAAGAGGCTTCTTCCTCTTAAGACCTTCATTCTCAATAGTTATCTTGATACTATGCACAATTAGATGGTAAACAATACTTACATAAAGCTTGACTTATGGGTCTGATATGTATATGGACTGTAATTGTAAGAAATTATCGATATATAAGATAGATCCCAAATATATTGATATATATTGAATGTATTATAATAGCAATGGATTTCTAATCTACGAGATGGATATGTTGATGACTTATTCTATCTCTATGGACCTTGTAATACGCAGTATGCAGGGATTATCTGGATACCAATATATTGATCAAACAGCTACTCAATGTATATGTAAATGATGTCTTACGATGTGATTGCAATATTCAGCTCTGCAGCGTATAATCCTTATTGATGTGCTGATTGATTGTATGCCAATGTAATGAACTGCTGTTTTTATATCTGATTTCTGAATGACATTCCAATATATACCCCTCCCTTTATATATAACTTGCAAGACCCTAAAGGTTGCATCCTTTAGACATCTGAGAGACATATCTGTTCTCAGTCATACCTCTTCATTTGTTTTTACTCACTCCATATTCTTATTAAGATTTTGTTAATTTTTTAATTCATTTAATGAATCGCACCATTTGGAGAATAAGTATAATCGTTGCCTTAGTGCTTGTTTTAATCTTACCACTTCACAGTTTTGTCTTAAATGAAGCACTTTATTTTATATCTTTTATGAATAAGACAATTTTTGTCTTATTAGTGGATCGCAGCCTTTATAGACTTTAATTATTGCTTGTTTTAACACTCACTGCACTTTAATAATTTCCATCGCTGGCCTCAAGACTTAATCCTAAATCACTTTTTATTTTTGTCTTGTGTATTTTTGTCTCATGTGGAATTTTGGCCTTTTCTTAAATTTGTCGCATCTGTTTCTTTTTTAATTAATTTCAGTGCTGCTAATTTCTTTAATCACAGCCTTAAAAAGAATTGCTTCTTCGTAAATGATGATAGCTGCATTTTGACAAACGTACTTGATGTCTTTGAAAATCCTTTGTTTCTAATCCTTAATTATTGATTAATGAAGTGTAGTCACTGTGTCACATTATAATCTCGAACGGCTGTGATATATATATGTATATTATTATTGCTATTTATTGTATATTTTAGTTCTATTATAATTTAATATTACTACTATTCATTATAACTATATATATTAATCTATATATTAATTTTTATAATTTTGATTTTAACAATTTAATTATAATTATAATTATGTACGTTTAATATTATAATTATTATTATATTTATTATTAAATCTTATTCTAGAAAGGGGACATTACAATTACCCTTGGCCCTAGAGTCCTAAAATCAAAGTTGGACAGTTATTTTGTGCCACGCACTACTCCTAGTGCACAACCCTCGCTTGAGAGCATGGGTTGGAACAAGGAGGTCCATGATGTTGCACGAAAACAAATTTGCAAGTTTCGGTACTTTTGCAACATTTCATTTGTTGCAGCCAAGTAATTCTTTTTTGTTTGATTGCTTTAAGTTTAAAAATAAATTTTAAAATTTATAGTTTGAAGTTGAACTATGCTTTGTCTAATGATTAATCATAATTTATTTGTAACAGGTCTCCTTATTGGCAAGGCATGATAGATGTCGTAACCATTTGTGGGCAGGCTTTAAAGCCCCTACTAATACTGAATTAAGTGGCCCACTCTTGTTAGAAATGGTTAATGACATAAAAGTTGAGCTAGAGGACCACAAACAATCTTGGAGCCAAAAGGGTTGCACCATCATGACAGATGGTTGGACGGATAGGAGGGATAGGACACTCCTAAATTTTCTTGTTTCCTGTGGAGGTGATTGATCATTCTACTTCCCTAAATGCATTGAATAATTTAATTTTGATTTTGATTTGTTGATTGATCCATGATAATTGATAATTATTTTGCTTTATTTTCAGGATCCACCATGTTCTTGAAGTCTATTGATGCTTCCTCACATGTGAAAAATGTCACATACTTCTGTGAGGTTATTGAAGAAGTTATACATGAGGTGGGGGAAGAAAATGTGGTGCAAGTGGTGACGGATAATGCAGCAAGTTATGTTGCTGCAGGTAAGCTTTTAACTTTTTGAGTTTTGATGGAGAGTTATCTATGAATTTATTTAGAATTTTCTTAACACGTCTAGATTCTAAATTTCTAATTAATTTAAAATTGATGCAAGTAAACTTTTGATGGAGAGGCACCCGAAAAAAATTTGGTGTCCATGTGCGGCCCATTAACTTGACCTCGTGTTAGAGGATATTGGAAAGCTTGAATGGGTCAAATCATGTGTTAATAAGGCAAAAAACATTTGCAAGATCTACAATCATGCATTGGTCCTTAGCATGATGATGCAATACACAGAGCAAAAGGAGTTGGCTTGTCCTGGTATCACGAGATTTGTCTCAAATTTCCTCACTAAAATCCTTGTTGAAATCAAAAGCAGCCTTGAGACGCATGTTTGCTAGTGAGGAGTGGACTGCCTCATCTTATGCTATGACCACTGCAGGGATGGATGTGGCAGATTGTATTTTTGATGAGCCGGGTTTTTGGAACCCTTGTGTAGAGATCATGCAGGTAAATATATTTTTGTTTTGTTTGCAACTTTGCAATTTTTCTTGTTTTAAATTTTTAATGCACACTTGTGACTTCACTATTTTTCTAGGATGTCGGTTCGGGTTCGGGTTCGAAGAACCGGTTCGCCGGTATGGCAAAATTTTGAAAAAGGGGTTTTTGGGTTCGGGTTCGTTTTTTCAAAAATATGTAATTTTATATATATATATACATATTTTGATATTTATGCAGCCTAGAAGCATGAGTTAAGATTAGAATGTCACA
>MU224677.1:869093-901355 GCA_018584345.1 Thuja plicata | reverse complement strand
TGGAGAGCGAACAACACTAAAAGGCAGCCCATTTGCATACAAGCATCTTGCCACATCCATGTCGGCAATTTCTCGACTCTGATTTTGAAATGCAGTTTCTAGTGGTCCCTTTCTTTTAAGTGTGTTTTTAGGGGGTGCTTCACTTTCAGTGCCATCTGAGGTAGGAAAAAAGGGGTGATCTTCTATCACAACATCTACAGAGCGTGTAATGAGCCTGACTGGATCTCAGGGCAAATCAACTGCTAAGCTCTAAATTTCTCTGAATGTATGATATCTTCCCACTAAATTGCAAGGGAATTCGACAAGCAACTATATAAACTTTGGTTCTATTATAACAAGAGCTTCTCCATATTTAAAACGTTACAAGTAAGCAACAATCCCTTTGCTATTTCAAAATTCTGGAAATCAGTTGAAGGATACTTCTCTTTCTTCTAAGAAAATATTTAAATCGCTGGCCAAAAGTATCTGTCACTTTTCCTTGTATCTCCGAAATAACACAATGCATATATTAAATGATTCAAGAGAAATTGATGACAATGTCTGAATCTTCAGAATTTGTACTTTGTTTAATTTAATTGTAACATTACAATGCTAAGCAATGAGACATTTATTTACTAATAGAAAACTATTAGAGGAACCTATATTGAATTCCGCAGTGCTAATTGTTGGCCGCTGCTGAAAGCATGGACTCGATAATGGGCTATGTGAGCCACCCGCGTTACTTATTGCAGACGACCTATGGTGTTGTTGGCATCCAAAATGTGCAGCCGCAGCTCTTGGTCATTTTTCCCTGTGATACGGCAGCCTCTTCTCTTGCCGCGACTTCTATTTGCAACCTCCAATTCCTATGCGTGGATCAACCTCAGCATAGGCTATGATCTACGATTCAATCCCAGCCTTTACACATCCAAGGCATTGAAACTTGGCTGTTCCTCAGCATACAAATTCGATCCCAACCTTATTCTCCTCACAGCTACGATGCACAACGACCTCTTAGGCAGGTCTCAGTTCAACTTCGATGCAACTCTCCAAAATAACTTCTTCCTTCAGCAACAGGCAGACAGTAAGAAGGAAGCGCAATTGATTATACAACAGCAATCAATTGAAGATTAGTTCAAGAAGAATCAGTCTTCGAGAAACTAATTTGACCCTTCAACTAGGGCTCAGATAATTAGGAACAATTCCCAAGAACAATTTTCAATAATCAATATTCGATGATCACCACTAAGAAAGACTTTGTATTTATAACTCCTCGGGCGCCCAGTTTCCAAAAAGATATATTAGTTAACCAGTCTCTGGAATAGCAACTTCCAAATTATTATAATAATAAAGTATTATTATAATAATATAACTTTATTATTAATTAATAACATCTCGTTATTAATTAACCATTATGCAATCCAGTGATAAAACCTGCATCCACTGCTGATCCTGCCAGACTGACAGAGCCATCCACTGCATTGCCAAAATTAGCAACTGCCAAAAATAGACTTACTATAAATAGTAAGTCCCCAATCAAGGAACTATATAGACTGAACATTGTCTGGAAACTGACCACTGCCGATACTGCCCTGCCAGAACTGGAAACTGACCAGATTGACTTACTAAAAATAGTAAGTCCAGACTTACTATAAATAGAAACTCTGCCAACTAGGACCCTCAAAACCCGACATCAGCTCACGAGGGCCACAACGATGAGCCGACCAAGCTACTGCAAAGACCTGCTAAAAAGGGGGTCATCACAGAGCGGGGTTGCATTCCCTTTGCTTTTTTTTTACTTTTACTACTATTGGCTGTAGTTTGTCTACGTTCTTCTCTCTCTTCTGCTTCCTCATGCTCTGCAATATATTGTAATACTGTTGCATTTGGTATAGGCGCATTTGTTTTTCCAGGGCATTTCTTGACTCATCTTCCAGGGAATCCACTCAAATGGCCTACCACACGATAATATGAACTATTCCTTACTACATCACAACCCAGACATTTCCAATGGAATCCACCACCTCCAGGAAGGGCACTTATAATATCAACATACTTCCACAAAGGAGAATCAGAAGGGGGTTCTACTATTGGGTCAATATTGCGATTGCCTACTGAGGAAGAGGTAGATGCCATTGTTGTTCCTTTTCCTATGGCAAGAAATTTGTATACATATTCAATATAGATTATAATAATAAAACAAGACAATGAAAAATTCTAGAAAATAATGGACAATGAAAGAGAAATGACAATAAAATAAAATGCTTAAACAAAAACAAAAGCTTGAAGCAAATGGAACAAGAACTTACCTCTTCCACTCATTGTAAGCTTGCAAACGTGTAGAAATGAGGCACAATCAATTGAAGAAGGTCCACAAATCAAGCTTTCAACTCCTCCTCGCACAACCAAGCTCTTGCTCAACCACCTATTTCCTCTTGCTCAAGACCAAATAACTTATTTGCACACCACAAATGAGAATTAGAAGCAAACAAAAGCCTTTAAACTCACCATTTTAGGGTTGTGGACGCCAAATTTTTATAAATTTTGGCATATAAAAACATTTTTACTTAAACCGCACCCGGAATTCGCATGAAATTCGCCCCAAATTCGTTTTTTTTGCCAAATTTGCCTGGGTTCGAATTTGGTTTGCCAAAAATCGGACCCTGCCCAGACAGCCCGGATCCACAGGCGGACCGGACCTAGACCCTGAACTGGTTCGAATTTGTCCGGACCCGGGGGGTCCAGGGCCGAACCCGGTACCTTAGCTATTTTTTTGAAACTTATATGCAAGTCACTGAGCCCCTCGCAGTTCTCCCACGAGTTGTTGATGGGGAGAAGCCCTCTATGGGCTACATATATGAGGGCATGGATAGGGCCAAGGAGTCCATTAGATCCAGGTATGCAGGAGTTGAGGATAAGTATGGCCCCATTTCGGAGAACATTGATAGGAGATGACTAAACCAGCTTCACAGGCCCATCCATGCAGCAACTTGTTTCCTCAATCCTTCATTTCATTTCCTTGATAACTTCAAGGTGGATGAGGAGGTTCTTAGTGGCCTATATTCAGTGATGCAAAAGATGTCTAGTGATGGCACATCTACAGTGCAAGAGACAGATGCATATAATAATGAACGAGGGGTGATTTTCGCAAGTAAGATGTGTAAAGACACTAGGACAACATTGCAGACAAACTACTGTAAGGCTGAGGCTGAGCTAGAGCCTGAGCCATAGACTTGTTTTTGTTTACACATATGTTTGGGAACATTTGATGTCATGGATTTTATATACATTTGACAATATTTACAATTTTGCATATCTATGTTTTCTATTTCCTTCGGCTACAATTTACGTTTGTAGTTATGTGATGGATGTATGTTTATGTATGTGATCAAATTAGCTTCTATTTGATGATTTTATACTGTCTTTAAGCTTTATTAAATAATGGGTGCATGAAACAAGTTTTAAATTGTAAAAAATCTCTGTTTTTTCATTTTGCTGAGTCATCAGCGAGTCACGGGTCAAGTCGACCTTGCCGAGTCATAGGCGAGTCCGAGTCATGGAACTTTGGTGCTAACTATTTAGTGTTTGTTTCTACATTCTATGCTACAAAATGTGCCCTAGGTTCCACAAAATGCCTTCTCTAGATAAATTTACTGCATAACTCACTACAAAGCAGTACAAATTGGTTCTAATGGGTACAATCAAACCCTCTAAATCACATGTCTTGGCTGTCAATCAAGGCACAAAAGGACAGAAAGGGTCCAACAAGCAAGATAAGAAACAAAAGAACCAAGGAGAGAAGAAGAAAGATAAAAAATATGCTACTTCAAAAGCATATAATCAAAACTTTTCATCAAAAAGGTGAACAAACTAAGGAGAAGGTTACGTGTTCTTATTGTAAGAGGGTTGGTCATGATAAACATAAGGGTTTGAAGAAACAAATAGATCGCCTTTCATATCTTCTTGAAAAGAACAATACCAAGGTGCCTGATTCATTCAAACAAAGTTCATCAGAAGGATCTTCTAAAGACAGACAAAAGTAAGGGGAAAGGAAAGGGTAAGGCCCTAGTTCTTGTTGTTTCACAACCAAATTCTTGGATAATTGACTCGGGTGCTTCACACCACATGGCCTCTTTAGAAGATGCTTTCACTTGTTTAGAGCCACGTTCTATGCCTTCCATACTAATGGGTGATAACACTCTTGCTTAAGTGCACGGGAGAGGGTTTATTGATGTGGGTGAAGGAACATTTGAGGATGTCCTTTGTGTTCCATCTTTATCAACTAATCTCCTATATGTTTATCAAATCACTCACACCGGTTCTGGCAAGTGAGTTGAGTTCACACCAGATACACTGGTAATCAGTGAAATGCATAATGGGTCTATTTTTGTTGTGGGAAAAGTAGGTCATTAATCCAGGTTATTTCAATTTTCTCACTTTGTTCCTGCCTCTCCTTTGACAGTCTTACTCGTGCAAATGAGGTGAGTTGTTTGTGGCATCAACAATTTGGCCACTTGAACTACCGTTACTTGCAACAAATCAGTCAACAGGACACGGTTTCAGGGTTTCCTTCTATCTGATAAAGGTAAAGCATAAAGAACTACACAGCTATTGGAGTTGGTACGTAGTGACTTGGCAGGACTATTTCCACAACCATCTTTCAGCAGGGCTAGATATGTCTTGACATTCATTGATGATTTTTCTAGATACACATGGGTTTACTTTCTCAAACAAAAGTCTGAAGTCTGAGAATTTTCTAGATTTCAAGGCTTTTGCAGAGATACAATCTGGAAAGTTCATCAAGAATCTGCATACAAATAATGGGTGAGAATATGTTAACAATCAATTTGAACATTTTTTGGCTTTTGAATGTATCAACATGGAGCACACAATTCCATACAGTCCTTGACAAAATGGTGTTGCACAATGCAAGAACAAATCCTTGAAAGAGATGGCTAATTGTATGGTTCACTCCAAATCTTTGACACCTCAGTACTGGGCAGGTGCCATCAGCTGTGTGTTACATCCAAAACCGAGTTCCTCACAAAGTTGTGAAGGGGGTAACTCCTTTTTAAGCTTGGACTGGTCGGAAACCCACAGTTAAGCACTTCAGAGTGTTTGGTTCTCTTGCATGGCCTCACATTCTAGCTGAGAAACGCAAGACTATGGGTCCATATAACAAGCCTTGCATATTTGTTGCGTATCTAGATGATGTCAAAGGCTATAGACTTCTCCATCCTAGTACTCGTGAGTTGATCATTGAGAGGAGTGTTCGATTTGAGGAGACTTCTTCCAATTCTTCTCATGCCACTTCATCCACCATCACATTGGAGGCATTGCATCATAATGACAGTTCTTCAAAGGATATTAATCCTCCTAATGCTGATGAAAAGTCTTCTTCCCCCACTTCAGATGGTGATAGTAATGATGAGGATTCATATTCCTCTTCTAGTCATCATTCAGAGGTTGATGATTCTCCTCCAGACTCTCCAGCCTCAGCACCTCTTTGGCTTCATAAGACATTAGATTCAGCTAGTGATTGGGTTGGTGATCCATCAGATACTATAAGAACAAGGTCACAATTTCAGCAAGCTCCACATCTCTTCATTGCTTCAGCTCAAAGGAGAGATTAAGGAGGAGAAGGTTCCATTCAAAGATGAAATCAAAAAGCAAAGAACAACTAGGAGAATAATATATTATTCTTGAAGGCAACAATGAAAAGTGGTATTAATACCTCACAAGATAGGTAAGTCTTGTGGTGGAATGGACCATGCTACATCTTACAAAGGCACTAGATAAGGCCTCTGGTGGAATGGGCATGGGCTACATCATACAAAGGCACTATTTGTGAAGGATAGTCCATATAGATGGAAAGCAATTGAAATAAGGGGGAACGGTGAGGCCTCACTAGGTATGCCAACCCCATGAAGCATGGGGTCAAGGGGGATAGAGTTTTCGCTCTTGGGCCTTGGGTTGAGTTAAGGGCACCCTATTGTAATCTTTTGACCAATTCATATGGAAGTTAAATGCTATAAGTGAGTTCTTTCATATGCATTGTATATTGTTACCTAATCCTTAGGTTAGGATGTATATCTCTTTATATTATCAATTTATAATAAGGCAGACTATATTACACTAGCAATATAATCAATTTGTATATATGCACTTGTTCCCTATTTGGTGATTGCGGTACCTAAATCGGGACTTACCTTGTTAAAAGGCCTTTTTATTGGCAAAGCTATATCTCTAACCATCTTACAATTCTTATTTTAGTGAAGTTTGTGATTCTAGGGCAAAAATTAGGGTAATGCCAAAAGAGGGACATTACAAGTGGTATCAAAGCATGTTCCTGCCACCCTGAGGGACATTATGATCAATTGCCCCAAGAGATATATCCGGTCCTGATTGGACATTCCTACCTCTTGTGGGGCAAGTGAACTATGTCTACATATATTCATATGTATGCTTTGTGTTTCCATGCATATGCATTGTGCCTAGATATATTCATGTGTCTATTGTGTGTATGCTCTATGTTTGCATATATCCATGTGTGTAATTCATGTTTTTGTGTATACTCTATGTTTGGCTCATAACTAATGTGTTTCTCTAAGAAACCATCCTAGTTTATGATTGCTTGAGGACAAGCAATCTTGGGAAGGGCGGACTGTCATTTCCCCTTCTTGAAATAGGATTAAATAATAAACAATAATAATTAAATTAAAAGATAAAAGAATAATATTAAAAATAATTAAATATTAGTTAAGTTAAACAAAAGGTCAAAAGGCATGAATGGAAAAGTTGTGTATCCCTCAAATGAGAGGTATAAAAAGGAGAGATGAGAACTTCATTTGAAAGAAAAAGGAGAGGAAGAAAGGGTGGAGCATAAGAATTGAGGAGGTATTAAGGGAAAGGAAAGGGAAGAAAATAAGGAAGTGGATTTTAAAAGGTGAAGGGTTGTGACTCTTTGAAAGGGTTGTGATTATGAAGGGTTGTGACTCTTCAATAAGGTTGTGACTCTTTGAAAGGGTTGTAATTATGAAGGTTGTAACTCTCTTCAAAAGGGTTATGATTATGAAGAGTTGTGACTCTTCGAAAGGGTTGTAATTTGAAGGGTTGTAACTCTTCGAAAGAGGGACGATTATGAAGGGTCACAACTCTTGCCAAAAGGAAAACATGATGAAGAGGTGTGACCTCTCCCTCACATTGGAGGATATAAAGGAGAAGGATTAAATGGAATGTAGGAAAAAGGAGTAGAGGAGATTTAAATAAGATGTACAAAGAGGGATAAGAAATAAGAATTATGAAGGACAGAATAAAATAAGAAGAGGGTAAGGAGTGAAAGGGGTAATAGTTGTTGTCAAATAGATGTATCTTTTCATAACCAAAGGGTGTGACCCTTTCATAAGGGCATTAACAAATGAAAGGGTACGACTCCCTACACTCAAAGGAGACATTAAGGAGGAGAAGGTTTCATTCAAAGATGAAATCAAAAAGGGGAGAACAATTAGGAGAACAATATATTATTCTCAAAGGAAACAATGAAAAGTGGTATTAATACCTCACAAGATAGGTAAGTCCTCCGGTGGAATGGACCATGGTACATCATACAAAGGCACTAGATAAGGCATGTGGTGGAATGGGCATTGGCTACATCATACAAAAGCACTAGATAAGGCCTATGGAGGAATAGGCATGAGTTACATCATACAAAGGCACAATTTGTGAAGGATAGTCAATATAGATGGAAAGCAATAGCAATAAGTGAGAACGGTGAGGCCTCACTAGGTACGCCAGCCCCATGAAGCATGGGGTCAAGGGGGATAGAGTTTCCACCATTATGCCTATGGTTGAGTTACGGGCACCCTATTGTAATCTTTTCACCAATCCATATGCAAGTTAATGCTATAAGTGAGTTCTTTCATATGCATTATATATTGTTACCTAATCCTTAGGTTAGGATTGTATATCTCTTTGTATTATCAATTTATAATAAGGCAAATTATATTACACCAACAACATAATTAGTTTGTATATATGTACGTGTTCCCTATTTGGTGATTGCGGGACCTAAATCGGGACTTACCTTGTTAAAAGGCCTTTTAATTGCTAAAGCTATATCTCTAACCATCTTACAATTCTTATTTTAATGCAATTTGTGATTCTAGGGCAATCCCAAAAAGGTGACATTACAGAATCAGTGCATGGGCATGGGGAGAAGGCTGCTCCACTTGGTTCTCTAATTATCCAAATGTTTTGAATGGGCAAAAAGATGCTCCGTTTGGGAATACACAGTTGTCTACCAAGCCATCGGTTAGGCAACCTCACAATGCAAGGAAGTGGGGTTAGAACCTTTGGCCAGATCTATTAGCATGGATTTGGACACTGAGGTTGAGAACGAAATGGCTCACAATATTAGGGTCTTCTTTGAGCTAGGTTTGATTGGTAGGTTCAGGGGCTTTTGGCCAAGTCTGAGTGATCTTCATTCATGGATCTTTGACTCCTGGAAACCTGTCTTGGGAGGATGTGTTCAAATCTACCCAATTGCGAGGGGTTTTTTTATTGTTGTTTTTGAAACTGTAAAGGATAGGAATAAGATCCTTTGTGATTTTCAATGGAACTAGGAGAATAAATTTGCCTTAATCTTAAAATCTTGGCATCTGGATTTCAACCCTACGATAGAAGTATTTGATAGAGTTCCTCTGTGGGTGAGACTTCCTAACCTCTCTTTACATTTTTGGTTTGAATCTTTTTTTGAGGCTGTAGGGAATTCTTTAGGAAACTTTCTAATGGTAGATGAGGGCTCTGTTAACCTTCTGCACTCAACCTTTGCCCGGATCTTGGTGGAGATGGAGATGCCAAGGATCTCCCAAAAGTATTATTGATTAAAACTTCGAAAGGTTGTTGGGTGCAACCTTTGGACTATGAGGGGGTACTCTTCAAATGTAAAAGTGTTTCCAGACTGGTCAAATGGCTGCTCAATGTGCTAAAACTAGAGTAGGTTTTACAGCAACTTGGTGGAAGGCAGTTTCTCCCCATCATTATTCAATAGAGAAAGATGAGAGGAAGGAGGGGAGGAATATGAGTTATTCTCAAGCTCTGAGTGGAGAAAAGCAGCATCACTCACCTGTGGCCCATGATCAGGTTGTTGTCTTTGTATCGAATGTCTTACCCCTAGTTAATAGCACTCAAGCTTTTAATGCTAGCAGTGAACTGAATCTGAAGAAAAAAAAATTATGTTGCTACACCAGAATGTCTAGAGAAGGTGCCTTTGAAGTCAAAAGGAGGGGGGGGGGGAATTTTCTTTTGGAGGATCGGGTTTCACTGCCTAAGCAAGGCACGACTGAAGAGAAGATAAATCCAAAAGTCCCCACAATGGAGAGGCAGAAGGAGGCTGCAAGGCTGGAAGATGCTTGGCATGTTGTGCAGGGTAAGAGAGATAAGAAAATAAAGAAGGATTCCATTGATGTTATTCTCCAATGTCAGACCAAGGGAGGGGATAATAGAAAGTGTAATGGTTGATATGTTATGTTTGACCAGTGTTCCATAACTCGTCGCGGGTTGTGCGAGTTTTGACAACCCATGGGCCGAGTTGATTTGGCCGGGTTTTCATGACCCGTCGGGTCATGGGTCATGACCCGCATGACTCGCAGAGTCAGCGGTCATGCCATGACCCGCCGAGTCCGTGGGCTATGACCCGACCGGCGGCAATCACGGACTGCACATAAAAAACAAAAAAAATAGAGTTTTTTCCTATGTTTTTTTTATACTTAGCCAATTTTTCAGTATAAGTCTGATTTATTTAATTCCTTATACTTTAAGTTATATCTATATAAATACTTACAGGATGTTTGAGATAGGTTCCAGCTTCAAAGGAGTTAAGATGCAAATTCTAATTTTGGAGGTTTTCAAAAAATTCCAAACTTCGCCAAATTTCAAGATTTAGCAGGCCTTCAACAGGGTTACCTCCCACAATCTGTCTTGGCTTTCTAAGGTCAAACTGAACCTGGAACAAGGATTCTCAAAGGGTTTTAACTCATTCCATCACAAATCACTTGGTTTCGACTCCATCCCCATGACAGACTTAGCTTAGCTCTCGCCCATATCCTAGACAGACATGACTTCCCAGCAGAACAATCACTCAAACCTCACTTGCCAGACCTAGGGACCTGAAAACTGCCACCAACAAAGACTACCTAAGGCCACTACTCCTATAACCAAAGAAAAAAAGGGGATCCTCATTTGCAATGGGGCGATGTTGTGAAAACCTCACAACAAGGACCATGAGGACCATGAGTGGGTTGACCAGGCAGACAAAGAGACTGAGGCTATGGCTCTGGCAGAGGAGGATAGAGCATGATCAGCTGCCCGTGCAACTGATGTTGATCAGAGTGGCACCTCACAGGCAGAGACTGGCTTGTCAGTCATCTAGGACCTACCTCAGATGCATTTGTAGGAGGGAGCAGACTACTCTGAGGTTGAGGCTGAGCTAGAGCCTGAGCCATAGACTTGTTTTTGTTTACACATGTTTGGGAACATTTGATGTCATGGATTTTATATACATTTGACAATATTTATAATTCTAGATATCTATGTTTTCTATTTCCTTCAGCTACAAATTACATTTGTACTTATGTGATGGATGTATGTGATCAAATTAGCTTCTATTTGACAATGTTATAGTGTCTTTAAGCTTTATTCAATAATGGGTGCATGAAACAAGTTTTAAATAGTAAAAAATCTCTGTTTTTTCATTTTGCCGAGTCATAGCCGTGTCATCGGCGAGTCATGGGTCGAGTCGACCTTGCCGAGTCATACGCGAGTTTGAGTCATGGAACTATGTGTTTGACTCTTAGTCTAGACTTTTTTCTTTTAGGCTTGTTAATGGGTTTGTGTTTTTAATCCTATCTTTGTGGGAAGTGGTTCCCAGTTGTAATCGCCCCTGCTTCAGGCCAGGAAAAATCTTGATTTAACAATAAAATATAACAAACACTTTTTACCGATCAAAAAAAAGTTTATTATAACAGCACTATCTAAGTTGTTAGAGCAAAATGAATGTTTGTTATATGCTAAACAATTGACCAGAAATAAATTTACTTTGAATATAGTGAATGCTTCCTCTATAAGATGAGGATTCCTTGTGAACTCAAATAGCAAAATCACAATAAATAAAAACATCAGTTTGTGTATTTGACTCTAAGGATCAGCTCACGAAAAAAGAATCGCTTTACACTTGAAAAATCCAGCAAACAAATTACATAGAGATGTTAAAACATTTTTATATTATTGTGTTAATAAAAACAGAAATTGCCAGTACAAAATGGAAGTGTACAAAATATATACTTCGCCTACTGCTGCTGAAGGTACTGCCTCAAAGAAGCCCTTCAGTATAGGTAACCAGTTGGAAGTGCACTTTCCAGCAAACCTATTAGATATATAGCAAGGCACATGTCATATTCATTGCCTAATAGTCACCACCTTAAGAAATCTGATATTATAACAATCTTTTGCCTGTGCGGGAGAAATGTCAAGAAAATACTACTATATACCAAGATTAGCTCAGAGAATAAAAATTATTAACTGTATCAACATTGCAAAATACCATGGGTGGAGACCAAAGTTTGGAATAATTGATGAATGTGTTTCACTCATTTCCTTCACCAATTCCCAATCTTCCTGATCAAAAGATACACATATAACAAAGATAAGCATTAAGAGTCAAAATGTAGATGTTATGAAAGGAACAGTTGGATCAGAAACAAACTAATTAAATCTCATAATAATCCAGATATTATAAAGAGAAAATAAAAAAAACTATAATGCATGTGAAAAATTCTGACATTGGCTAGCAAAATTACTGATCAACCATATGATGCATAGAAAGAGAACAAAATTAGATAGAAAGAAACCAGATCATTTTCAATACTTTATTTAGAGCTCTTCCTCCAAACTAAGATACTTATGTTTGGAAGCCATTGATGGTTTGGTTTTCATAGGCTAGAACCTTCCCATTTCCAGGCAACACTTCGCATGGCACAACTATTAGTGTCTGTGTGAATTGTGACAGTTTCAGTTTGTCTTAATGATGTTCATCTTGAAGCTTTCACCTAGCATTATCTTAAGAGTATAAGGAGTTTGTTTGTTCATACATCCCATAATATCTTTTTGCTTTCCTGAATAATTCCTAGCTATGTGGACATCCTCACCTAAAAAGCTCCTAATCTCATTTATATTGGTTGGCATTTTAAAATTTCAATTATTTTGAAGTTTAGGGTCAATACTTATACATCTAAAATAAATTTCTGAAATTTAAATTTTGACAAATAGCTCATTTGTGAGTTTTAGTACTATTGCAAGATATTGTTAGCTAATCACCCTTTTTAGGTTGACTTATCCAAAATAGTTAAGTCTCCACTAAGAGACTTTTTCTTTTTTTGTCTCACTTCATAAGGTTGAGACACACGTGCTCACCTTTTGAGACACCTAATCCATGCACACTTCACACATGCTCACACACATGTATATGAGCACACATGTGTTGAACCTTTGGACGGATAGATAATCATTCAATCATACCTTCCTACCTTCTCTACTATAATGTCCCCATTTTTATGCCAACTTCTTCTACAAGTGTTGGGCAATTTTTAGGGTTTCCCATAATGTTCCAGTTTTGCTAGGAGTCTTCCAGTGTTCTTCGTGAACTCATTTCTCAGTTTTAGTGGGATTTCGAAAGCAATTGTTGTTAATAGTAAGTATTTGTGTTAGCGATTTTTCTTGCTACCTCCAATCCTAAGTGAAAACATAAAACCTAGATCATATACTCAGCACTATCCACAGATTGAAGACAAGAAAATGCAAATCTACAAGGCATAAATGTCTTCTTCACTTTCAGTTCTACTAGACTCAGGAGGGTATTCCTATAACATAAATCTGCATACTCAAATAATCTTAGACAAACAACACTTTTCAGACCTATAATTGTAGATGACTCTCAGACCAATGTAGTGAGCATTAAGAATACACTATTATGACACATAATCTCTGACTTTCACTGAGAATGGAAATAATTTACAACTACCCCTACTAACATAAAAGTAAAGATAATTTTGAATGATGATTTTGAATCTAAAAATCCTATGAGGCTTTCAACAGTACAGTGCCTAATCATGGGCCACAAAGTCTAAAGTGAAACTACAACAGAGACCTTATGAACAAATGAAAACACAACCAGTGGGTATCAAATATCTTAATGCCTAACACCAACAAACCCATTTATGTCATCATCAAATTCTACTTCATTAATCCATTTTACATACTCATCATGGCAATTTGTACAAATAAATCTAACTCTGTCCTTGAAAGAGAAAAACAATGAACAAATAACACATCCACAAGGAAATTGCATGTAAGAACCCCTACAGGTTCTAACTTCACCACTGTAATATCCCTTGCATTTCTACTATTAAATTTTCAGTTTTGTATCATATGCATTTCATCAAACAGTTGGTGTGCATAGTCTGAACTGAATTTTTTAGTTCTTATAATCATTTTCAATCAAGTCTTGACATTGCCAAATAGCTTAAGAAGCATATAATCATAGAAATAAGGATTTGCAAAGCAAGGAACAACCATAGCATAATAAAAAATCACTGCTTTGATAAAGAGTTTGAAGCGTAGATTAAAATATCGCAGATATATCTGCGATAAGCAACAAATTCTATAACTTTTGCGTCGATACTTATCGCAGAGAAGTTCATAGAATATCACAAATATTTTATGAACTTCTCTGCAATAGGTTGCAAAAATATCATGATATTTCATAAACTTATCAGCCACTTGTCTTCCTTAACAAATCTTTCAATTCTGAATTGTTCCAGCCTGGAATGTTTGCCCTCCTTGACAGATCTTTCAATTTAGAATTGTCCTAATCTGGAATCTTTGCCGACCTCTCTTGGAAACTTGTTCTCCTTGACAAATCTTTCAATTTGTAAATGTCCAAAGCTTAAGCATTTAAACATATGTGAGTGCCCAATCAGCCAAGTTGATTTTGGAGCAGCATATTTATCTTTTCCATTGACCAACCTGATGCGGCTAACACTTATCCAAACAGCAATGTGCAGGATTTCATTTCCTGAAGACCGTTATCCCCATCTTCAGAGTTTAGAACTTCTTGGTAATAATCATTTAATAGAGATCACAGCACTGCCAGTGAGCCTTCAATTTTTGGATATATAAAGGTGTCCAAACCTGGAAGAGCTTCCAAGCTTTACACAATTAACTTCTCTCAGAAAGTTTGAAGTATGAGATTGTGACTGAATTGAGAAAATTGAAGGTTTACAACATTGCACAAGATTGGAAAGATTGAGTTTATACACTGAAAGTGAGATCTTGGAGGTGTCGGGCATAGAAAGCTTGGAGAATTTGAGGACACTGAAACTTAGCGCAAAGAAGGGATCAGTTATTCAAAGTTGCATTCAAAGGATACAGGTAATAAAATAGTAGTTTCAAGAAACAAAGTATTTCAACTTGTCTTCAAGTAATTGTGCACTGACTGAATGTTGTGCAGAAATAGCCAGAGGAAACAATGATATGTACTTGTGGACTCCTTCGAACTTGGGCTGTGTCGGAATCTCTCAGTGGCTGATTCCTTCTCTAACATGAGGATGCGATTTTGTACCCTATTTGCATTTATATATATCTACATCAGCTTGTTTGGTTTGTTTACTCATTTATTGACTCATTAGATGCATCTCCTTATTAAATTTTGCAAAAAAAAAAGCATTTCTAATTAAATTTAAGCAATTTTTTAAGTTCCCAATATATATTTTTTTGCCCTCGGCAATAAGTTGTCGATAATGATATTTTGAACTATGGTTTGAAGTTACCAAAATCTCTTACACATTTCATCAAACATGTATCAGACTTCTAACAGACTCAGAAAATCAACACTAGGCTACCTGAAGCTTCCATGTAATTGCAGATTTCAATATCAGACTGTGAGTTTTCTTGAGAGAGAGATTGCTAAATAATTGTGTGTTGTTCAGCATGTGCACCTGTATGAGTACGTTATTGTTTAGATTTCTTTCAAAGCCTTCAAGATCTCAATGTGTATGGCTTCCTTGAGAGTCCAATTCAAGTCACTCAAGCAATGACAATGTGTGCTCCCAGCCGTGGATGCTTAGAAACAATCCCAATGATATACACAGACCCAAACTCAAGAGCTCAGCAATCCACTGAAACTCCAATGCCTCCATCCTGATTAGTTTCATGCCCAAATCGCTGTCATAAATCTTTGCTTTTGTCAACGCCCAGCACTGCAATTATACAGTATCTATTTGGTGGAGAATGATGTCCAACCTGCCTGGAAGTGAACAGCTGCAAATATCAAGAAACCAGAGAAAGAATGTAGTCGCCCAGTCCAAAACGCACGTCTAACAAACTGTAATATACTTCTTCCCAGCTGTATATTTCTCAGAACTATTTCAAACTACACCATTTAAATCAGATGTGAACTCTGGTTGAATCCACTCTTAATGAAGGGATGGGTTTGCGTCCAACCTTCAGCTTCCTAAGGCTTTTGTCCTTAGAAATCAGCCACTGACTTTCAACAATAAGAGAACATGACTTCATAAAATATACTCATTATTTGTCTCAAATGAAAGGATAGCCTTTCTTATATAGCTTTTTAGTGGGTGAATGCTTGTACTTTTAGCAATGTGAGATAAAACACTCTTTACTTTAATTCCTCCTTATGAAGTAGCTTCTTGAACAAGCTAGAATAACTAAAGTGACTTTATATTATAATTTTATTATAGTCACTTCATAATTCAATTAATGATATTTACTTAATAATTAATTAATAATAATTATAATATTATAACTCCATCAATAATCATCGCAAATCAATTCTGACTTCACCAGGAGGTAGCCCACTGCATTCACTGCTAACCGGGGTGCCTTACTAAAAATGGTAAGGGTCCATCTCTATCACCCACTAACTTACTATAAATAGTAAGTCCCTCAAAACAAAACCAGAAACCTTTGAATATCAATGCCTCAAAGAAAATGAAGAATCTAGTGAGGTAAAAACTTACAACGACCACCTAAAGAGCTCCAAAACTCCCAAACTGGACCCTCTAATCCACCATACTAGCCTACAAGGGTCACAATGTAAAGAGCTTGTCTAGCTCTTACTCTTAACTAGCACTGAATTAATGAATTCTTGAAAGTTTGAAGTTTGCAAATTTATTGTTTTGAGAAAATAAATTAATACAATGCAAGTAATTCAAATAACTCTCTAAACAATGCATGCGCAAGATAGGGGAGCAAAGCTTGGTTAGCCTTAAAGCCTATACAGAGCATGCGAAGATCCTGGATAAGATAGAACAGGAAATGGGTGAAAAAGAAGGTAAAGAGCTGAAGGATACCATGGGACCGGGAAAACGTACTCAGGCAAGTACCAGAAAGTCAGGAACCAAGAATGAAAAGGAGCTGGAAGAGCCCAAGAACTCTGCAGGTCAGATGCAGCTCATGGGGATCCAAGTGCAAGATTTAATGAAGAGCATTTAGCTGTCCTGTCCTGTGTCCTGTCTTTTTGCTGTCCCTATTTGTTTCTTTTTGAGTTTTGCTTGTTGTTTGGCTGCGGGTTTTTTGGTTGTTATGGCTTTATTTCCTAGGTGCTGAGGCACAATTTCAATTGAACTTTATTGTAATATTTGTAAAAACTCTTTGTTAAAGATTTCGGGTCCTTTTAAAACCTATTTTTATGTAATTAGAACTCTCTAAACAATACACATAGCTCTTCTCATTAATAAATATTGTCATTGACATGCTTGCAAAAAACAATAACCATGACAACTAGAATAAAATGTTACATACATTATGCAGTAAATTAATCATGATTTTAACCTGTAATTTCCTCCACACATTCACAATGTTGGCCACAGCTGATAAAAAAGGGTGGATGCTAATGCTTCAGAACTTAACTCTAGCTGCAAGTGCTAAGGGAGGCGACGGCTGCTTGAGAAGAAGCCCCGCATCCAATTAGAACCAAACAATCTGCACCATAAGAATTGGCGTCCAACACGCCACCTATCAACTCCCATTTATGGCGTCCAAAATTACTTCAGGAATCAACCAAGCTAGCCTCAATTCAACCATACTTCGTTGGCAATTAAATCCAACTCAAAGTGTAAGGACACACGAAGAATTTACAATTCTTTTTGCAGGATTTTGAAAACCCTCAACTCCAAAACTCATAGCCATTTAAAACCAGTTTCAAATGAATGATAAACATAATGAATGAATGAATTTGATTTCTTCTCCACGTCTTTTATAATCTCTCAACAAGAAATCGAACCCTAGCTTCTTAATCACACATTTCATAACTTAAATGATTATGTCAATAAAACATTATACTTGCATAACTTTTCATTGAAATATAATACTTCATTATATTTCCCCTCATTAAATGACAACATTTAAATAAAAAGTCATTATAATTAATTAATGACTTGACTTTATAAAATAAGCTCATATAATAATTAATTAAGTGAACTTAATTAATTACGAACTACTCAACAATAAACTCCTCAAGTCAGTACAATTGCTCTGCCAAGTCTATCACCGGGACACCCTGCCCCAAATAGACACTGCCAAAAATAGACTTACTATTTATAGTAAGTCCCCAAACTGAAAACTCTGCAAATGAATCCACAACTCCACTGATACCAATGCACAGGCGCCCTGCTAAAAATAGCAATCAGGACGATCACCCAAAATAAGCACTTACTATAAATAGTAAGTCTATCAATCTGACTCAAACGAAGAGCAATCCTGGCATCACAGACCTCCAGACTGGAAACTAACCACTAGCTCTGCCACACAATCCCCTCCAACATCCTGATTAGCCTACGAGGGTTACAAAAATAAGCTAACCCCATGTGCCTAAAAACGGGGACATTACGGTCCTCCCTTCCTGAAATTGCTTGTCCCCAAGCAATCTCATAAAACAAAACACAGAAGTCCACCAGATCCCAAGGATAGAATGGAGTAATGTCCCTACAATCACCTGCAAACTCTTGTGATGAAATCACCATCCACTGAGCTAACCAAAACACAATCTCATCATGCCAACCATAGCGGTCCACACAATCTGCAGTGCTAAACCTGTCGTCACCTGGATCCCAGTAGAGATGAAACTCACAACCATTCAGAAAAAGGAAAATGGTTATCCAAAACCATCTGATAGATCAACTCTCCCTACACATCCTACCAATCTACTCTATGTATGAAGCTCATCTGTGCAACAAGGACAAGTATTCCCGTAATCCAGATATCCATCCTCTGCAATACCATCCTGGATATACTGACCCTACAAGTCGCCTCCTGCTAACTTCCAGTAACCGACCCCATCAACTGCAGATGGAGTAAACCCATCCCCAAAAGAATGGTATAACCCTGTAGCCCACCCACAATGGCGCACAAACAAGTCCTCAACTGGTGGGTCAAAAGAGGAGTGACGAGCATTCCTCACTATGTAATCATGGTGAAAAGCTCCAATCCCTGTTAGAGGCTCATCAAAATCAAACTGAGAATCAAGAGATGGCTCCAATCTATGATTCCAAACAACTGGCTAGGCAGGATCCTAGGTAACCCTCTCAGCAAACCCAACCACAAAATCTCGATGAGGAAGCATTGTAGTCAAGGTATCTACAATCTTCCCCACTAACATCTGAATACCGAGAGAACCCCAGATGAGTGTACCCTCAGAAGCCCCGAAAGGTCCCTCCTGCAAAACCGGACTCTCAAGCAAGTACTCCATGAACGACTCCGTGCAGTAAAAATTATAAGAAGCAGCATCAACCTGCTCTCCTGCAATCCACAACTGATCCCTCTAAAACTGCGGCACAACCTGCTGCGTATCACCATCAACTGTATAAAAAGGAGGAATAGATTTGCTTCCGATAGAAGGAAACAAATCATCATGAGAACTAGCCGCAAAGCTAGATGATACTCTGTCCATATCCTGTGAATCAAAGGGAGTAGTGTCAGAAACCGGCACACAGCTCTCTAACGAACCCACTCCTACTACCTGAAGACTCTCAACAACCAGCTCTGTATCATCCACCATCGTGCTAACAACTGGAGAACCTGATACCACAAAACTCTCTCTGTAATCCTCCACTGAAGAACTCACCTCCTTTGTGTCTACTGCACCTGTACCAAGGATGGATGTAACTGTGTTGCCAACACATCCATCACTGCTAACTATGGAAGCTAACTCACCACCAACCACCACTATATGCAATTGAACTAGATCTATGGCTAGCATAGACTGAATCCGCTCCAACTCCACAGTCACCTCTGCTAAACATCCTTGCGACTCCTGGAGAGCCAACTGAGTGCCCTCTAAAGCCTCAGAAGTCGTTGTGAGCTCCTAAGTAAGCTCACTCACCTCCTTCCCCTTGTCCATCAGTGCCTCATATGTCGTACTCCCCCACTCAACTAGGTGATCTCGGTCGGCTACCAACTATAAATAGTTTTGTCTCCTCAAGATCACTGTATCTCTGTGTACTATCATCTGAGCACACATCTGCAAACAGAGTACTGACATCAAACTCATCCTCATCAACCCCCGAAGAAATTGCTATTGAATCTAACTCATCACAATCCTCAGCTACCTCATCCTCTGTGATCACATGACAATCCAGATCCTGGGACCCATCCTCACTCACTAACAACTCAAAGTCCTCCCCCAGGGTCTGATAAATCAAGCATGACTCCCTGCAAGTAGAGTCATCCTCATGAGTCACCAAAGAAGTAACCTCATAATCACTCTCCTCATGTGCGCTAACAACCTCGCACATGTCCCTCAACGAGATATCGCTACTGGGTACCTCTACAAACACCCCATCCGAAGGAGTGGAAGCCCTGGCTAAAAAACTCTTGTCACTCATATGCTTCCCCATCCTCATCTGTGAGTCCTTGTAAAAAAAGATCCTGGAAGCCACTACCACCGGATGACAACACTGAGTCCACACCCAATGTCTACTATAAAAACCCAGACACACTACAGCACAAATCATCCTCACACCCAACATCAAAGGAATCCACAATGCTAGTATCAACATCGTCTATCTAATACCCCTCTGCTATCTCTAGTTGCATACATGACTCAATATCATCATGTGAATCATCAATACTGTGGCATGAATCTATGTCACCTAACCCATCTGTAACACTCCACTCCTGAGTGTCATCACTGGATGACTCCATGCTCACCTCCTCAATACAGGAAAAGACTGGTGTCTCCTGTACAGACTCCACACTGCGACTGCTGTCATAAACATTAGAGTTGTCAGAGCTCAAATACTCCTCACAGTCCTCAAAAATAACACCATCATCTCAGGTGTCAAAATCCATAGTGGTGTGTACAACATCCTCCACTCTCACACTATCCACGACATCATCGACAGGCTCACATAAAGGACTGTTGTCTGGAAAATTAGATCCTGTATCGCTAGTACTACTATCAACTAATGTAAAGCTGCCATCAATGGTAGTAAACATATCATCCGCCTATTCCGTGTCACTAACTCTGGTAGGCTCAGGATGTTCAAACTCAGTACCACTATCCTCCAAAAAGACAGGCGCATCCACATGTCCCTGTAAAGAATCTCCACTCTCAGGTGAGCAAATAGGACTAGTGGTTGGTCCACTAAGTACCGACACCACCAAAATCCGCAGCTGCTATAAACTCAACATGGAGATCTCTGGTTGTCTCACCTGTTAAAAACTCGCCTCTCTCCTCATACCTTCTCTATGAAGAGGACCTATTGAACAAAGAAACCAAATAATTTTTTGCCTTATCGATAGTTGCCGGATTTGAAAGTCTTGCATTAAGTCTTTCCTGACTTTGCCTCAGTCTCTCCATGTTTTTCATCATGGCATCTGTCTGTTGTCTAAGAAGAGACATACTGTCTAACTGGTCTCCATCTTTTCTAGATTCCATGTGTTTGTCCATGACTGTAAAAATAACTGAAGTATTGATCACTCAAGTCAACAATTAAGCCCAATAAATTCCACCCCAACAGGATGGCAGGAAACCGCTCTGATACCACTGTAAAGAGCCTGCCTGGCTCTAACCTTAACTAGCACTGAATTAATAAATTCTTGAAATTTTGAAGTTTGCAAATTTATTGTTTTGAGAAAATAAATTAATACAATGCAAGTAATTCAAATAACTCTCTAAACAATGCACATAGCTCTTCTCATTAATAAATATTGTCATTAACATGCTTGCAAAAAACAATAATCATGACAACTAGAATGAAATGTTACATCTCTATGCACTAAATTAATCATGATTTTAACTTGTAATCTCCTCCACACATTCACAATGCTAGCCACGGCTGATAAAGAAAGGGCAGCTGCTAATGCTTCAGAACTTAACTCTGGCCGCAAGTGCTAACGGAGGTGACGGTTGCTTGAGGAGAAGCCCCACGTCCAATTAGAACCAAATAATCTGCGCCATAAGAATTAGCGTCCAACATACCAGCTATCAACTCCCATTAATGGCGTCCAAAATTATTTCAGGAATCAACCGAGCTAGCCACAACTCAACCACAATTCGTTGGCAATTAAATCCAACTCAAAGTGTAAGGACACAGAATTTACAATTCTTCCTGCTGAATTTCGAAAACCCTCAATTCCAAAACTCAGTCATGTAAAACCAGTTTCAAATGAATGATAAGCATAATAATGAATGAATTTGATTTCTTCTCCATGTCTTTTATAATCTCTCAACATTATACTTGCATAACTTTTCATTGAAATATAATAATTCATTATATTTCCCCTCATTAAATAACATAGCATTTAAATATAGTCAATATAATTAATTAATAACTTGACTTTATAAAATAAGCTCATATAATAATTAATTAAGTGAACTTAATTATTTACGAACTCCTCAACAATAAACTCCTCAAGTCAGTACAATTGCTCTACCAAGTCTATCACCACAACACCCTTCCCAAATAGACACTACCAAAAATAGACTTACTACAATAGTAAGTCCCTCAAATTGGAAACTCTGCAAATGAACCCACAACTCCACTGATACCAATGCACAGGCGCCCTGCTAAAAATAGCAATCATGACAATCACCCAAAATAAGCACTTACTATAAATAGTAAATCTGTCAATCTGACTCAAACGAAGAGCACAACTGGCATCACAGACCTCCAGAGTGGAAACTAACCACTGGCTCTGCCACACGACCCCCTCCAACATCCTGATCAGCCTACGAGGGTCACAAAAATAAGCCAACCCCATGTGCCTAAACACGGGGACATTACACACAATAATAGACTAATCCCTCAAACTTTGATACTCACTAAAATGGGGACATTACAGTCCACCCTCCATAAGATTGGTTGTCCCCAAGCAATCACAACTACAAAGAAACTCCACTACACTAGAAGTCCAAAGGAAGACTGAGAAATCTCCCTCACTAAAACACAACTGCAGTACCAGCATAACCACAAATGCACAGAAATGAACAACAAACCATCTGTCCAAACTCTGGGCACTAAAACTATGCATCTGAAACAAATCATGTACGTGAAAATCGAAAGTTAAACTGCAGGTAATCCACACCATGTACATGCTGCAATACTCCCCAGTGGACCCGGACTAGAACCCCAATGCACGTATAGGACCCCACAGCACATTGAAGAGTGTCCAACCAAAGATGCCTGGATCCCAAATCCTGAATAGAAGCCTACCAAGAAGAACAACCTCAGACTCATGTTGCGCTAATCTGATCACAACATCACCATGCTGCAAATGGTGAAGCAAACCAATGGGACCTATCCAACCTGCAGTGCTAACCCTGTCACCACTTGGAACCTATAATGTCCCCTTTTTGAGATGATATGGTTTCGTAGGCTAAGTTTGATGGTTAGAGGGTCCCAGTTGGCAGTTCAGGAGACCAATTCCCATTTCGAAGGACAGGAGAGTTTGGGATTGCTCTTCGTTTGGTTTAGTTTGGCACACTTACTATTTATAGTAAGTGCCTATTTCAAGAAAGTTAGGATTTCTATTTATAGCAAGGCACCTGAACAAGTTATGTTGCAGTGTTGAGATTTGGCAGCTCTGTCTTAAGCGGATATTCGGTGACTTACTATTTATAGTAAGTCAGTTTCGCAGAGCTGCATTTTTTGGCAAAGCACTTGGTTATTGCATACATAGTGGCTCCCTTGACCTCCAGCTGACTCAATGATTTAAATTGGATGGCACAAGTTAATGTTATTAAATTTATTATAAAGTGAACTTTATTAATAATTTATTATAAAGCCCATTATAGAGTTATAAAGTAAATGGGGGCCATGAGACATTATTAAAGTGCATTAAGTTATGAAATTAATTGGGCGCCTAAACCAAGGAGGTTATGAATTAATATTATAAAGTCAATGCAAAGCCATTTTATAAGTCATTAAAGTGACTTGTTTGAGAAGCCTCTTGGTTCGAACTTATTGAGGAAATATAAAAAGCCATGGGAAGAAATCGATTCATTATGCATATGTTAGCTTTTGACTTGTTTTCTTGAAATTTGGGAATTGCGTAAGAGAAAAGAGTTTCTGCACGTTATTAACATTGGAGGGCAACAATTCTTCAGTGTTTTTAGCAATTTGAAATGGTGAAAGACCCATTGAATTTTGCATATCGGTGATGGCTTCATTTTGGAGTCGTATTTGTGCCAAATTGGAGTACATTTAGAGTGTTTAGTGAATTCAATAAAGGTGATTGCAGTTTTCAGCTTGGCGTGGATTTCGAGGTGGTGAAATCATTTTTGAATTGCTTTTTTTGGAGCCATTTGGTACTGCTTTTCAATATCAGACCTGGGAAAGTAAAAATCAGAAAATGGGTATGTTGGAATTAGAAATGTAATCACTTTTTATGAATTGGGTTGTCTTTTGTTTATTGAAAAAGTGATTGTATAAGCGGGAAATAAAATCTAGAACTTCCAAACTCATTGCATGGTGAAAACTCAGAACTTTTTGATTTATGTGTTTGCTGTTATAATTTACGATATCATGCAAGATTTGTATAAATGTATGTGAAGGAGAACTTGGGGTTCTCACAGATCCCAATATAAATGAAACTCACATCCATCCATCATAACAAGGTGAGAATATCTAGAAGCGTCTACTATACCAAACCTCCCTCTACAGTCTATCAATCGTTCGTGGGTGTAAAATCCAACCATATTGTGGAGATAAGAACTCCCAGGAGTTTTTGTATCACCACTATGATATCCATCCTCCGCTAAACTGCCATAGATGTGCTGACTCTACAAGTAGTCCCCCACTAACTTGCAGCTATTGATTCCCTCTATTGAAGATGGTGGATATCTGTCCCACAGAGGATGGTATAATCCTGGAGCCAATCCACACCAATGCATCATCAAGTTCACATGTGGATCAAAAGAAAACTGATGAGAACTCCTCACTATGGATTTACGGTGAAAGGCTCCAATCTCTATCAATGGCTCATCACTAACAACTTTGGAATCAAAAGATGGCTCTAGTCTCTGATCGTGAATGGTTGATTGGGCAGGGCCTCTAGTAACCCTCTCTGCAAACCCAACCACAAAATCTGTATGAGGAAGCATTGTAGTCAGATTATCTACAATCACTCCCATCAAATGTTGAGTACTACGAGAACTTCGGATGAGAGTATCCTCAGTGACTCCAGACGGTCCCTCTTGACACTCTGGACTCTCAAGCAGGTACTCAATAAACGTATTCGTGCAGTAAAAACAATATGAGGCAAAATCAACCTCTTCTTCTGCAACCCTCAGCTAATCACTTTGACTTTGCGACACAAGTTGTCTTTCACCATCAGCTACATGAGATGAAGTAACAGATTTGTTTCCAGGAGATGGAAACAAATCAACATGAGAGTCATACTCCCAACCAGATGACACCCTGTGAATCTCCTGTGAAGATAATGGAGTAGCATCGTGAACTAACACACAACTCTCTAGAGAATCCATCATTGCCACACAAGAGCTATCAACAATCCAACCTGCATTATCTGTAATAGTACTAACCTCAGGAGAACCTAATGCAACAAATGGTCCTCTACTGCTCTCAACCAAAGTACTCATCCCAACTAAAACTAGTGCACCTGTATCAACAATGGATGTAGCCACATCCGCACTACAACTCGTGGGTAATATGATCATCACCAACTGCCACTGTAAAAGTTTGTACTATATTTGTAGCTAGTGAAGACTATGCCAAACTCAACTCCACGGTAAGCTCTTCTAACCATGACTGTGACTCTTGAAGGACCAATTGGGTGCTCTCCAATGAGTCTGTAGTCACCTCAAGCTCATGAGTAAGCTCATCAACCTCCTCTTCCTTTCCCTTCAAGGCATCATAATAAATACCATCCCACTCGAGAAGATAATCTTTGTGCGAAAGTAATTGTAGGTAATTTTGTTTCATTGTTCCAATGGCTTCTCGAAGTGTATGAAACTCTGTAAGGAAAAGGCCACTATCACCGTACTCATCTGACACAGGAGTACCCCAACCAAACTAACATCTGACGAGCAACATCAAAGTGCTTTATGGCTGTGGCAATCATGCTATCATTGACCTTAACTTACCCAACCAAATGATGTCTTTGAAATTCATGACTCCCATGCAAGTGTTCTGACCCAAAATCTGCACTGTGATATGAGGTTGTATCAACATCATTCGCCTCATGATAAGCAGCAACATGTGGGCTATCATCAGTGCACACATCAACATCCAAGGTACTGCTGCTAAGCACCTCAACGAATGGCCCAACTGGTAAAGTGGAGGTTGTTGTTTTGACAATCTCTTCATACATTTCTATTTCCAATGTAACTGCAAGTCCTTCCAAATTACAATCCTGGAACCTATTTCCAACCAATGAATTTTCTGATTTATTTTCCAAGGTCTGATTTGCAAAATCAGACTTGTTGTTGCATGAATCTGCATCATATAATTCATATCTTACACCCAAATCTTGAGTGTCAACACTAGACAACTCCATACACCGATCTTCCACACGTGGAATGGCTGTTATCTCATGAGTAGGCTCAACATTATAACTTTTGTCATAAAAATCAGAATTGTTATCTGTTGATAACTTCTTGGGCATTGTTAATGTCCACTTCCTCCTTAATCTCAATGGCTTCATCATGGGGTCCTCTTTGTCCTTCCAAAAGATGACTCATGAATCCCATCATCATCATGCAAAATGCGCATCTCCAAATCTGCCTCCTTCATTGCTTCCTCTTCAATGCATCTGAGGTCTTCATCAAGCTCCTTTACCTCATTATCTCTGCATTGGTGGTTAGGCTCCCAAAAACCATTGCATGTGAAGCATAGACCTTGTCTTCTCATTTCATTCCTACTCATTATAGGAGTTCTTGTAACCTGATCATTGAGATTGGAAGTAGAACCACCTTCATAATCTGATTTAGTAGCTCTACCATACCTGCTCACACTGTGCCCATGACTAAATGTTTTCCCTTTAGATGAAATTGCCTCCTTATACACCCTCTTTCCTTTCGTTTGTATTGATAAGGTTGTTAGTGTTTTCTTTCTTTTTCTTTGCAAACAAAGGATCCAAAATTTCTTGATGTTGCAGAAACCTTGTTAAACTCTTATCATAGTTTTGAAATGTTTGCATGAGCTCTGGCACGAGTTCTTGTATAAACTTCATTTTATCCATACTGAGAACAAAGACAAGAGTGTTGGTCACTCTAATATCAAATGTGGGAGCTCAATGATTTCCAACCCCAGTAGGATGGCAGGAAACGCTCTGATACCACTATAAGAACCCCTGTAGGTTCTAACTTTACCACTGTAATATCCCTTGTGTTTCTACTCTTAAATTTTCAGTTTTGTGTCAGATGCATTTCGTCAAACAGTTGGTGTGCATAGTCTGAACTGAATTTCTAAGTTCTTATAATTGTTTTCAATCAAGTCTTGATATTGCGAAATAGCTTAAGAAGCATATAATCATAGAAATAAGGATTTGCAAGGCAAGGAACAACCATAGCATAATTAAAAATCACTATTATGGCTTCTTATCAGACTGAAGCACAAACAATAATAGTTCTGATAAAGAGTTTGAAGGTACCAAAATCTCTTAGACATTTCATCAAACATGTATCAGACTTCTAACAAACTCAGAAAATCAACACTAGGCTACCTCAAGCTTCCATGTAATTGCAGATTTCAACATCAGACTCTGTGAGTTTCATGACAGAGATATTGCTAAATAATTAGTGTGTTGTTCAGGATGTGCCCCTGTATGAGTACGTTTATTGTTTTGATTTCTTTCAAAGCCTTCAAAATCTCAATGTGTAAGGCTGCCTTGAGAGTCCAATTCAAGTCACTCAAGCAATGAGAATGTGTGTTCCCAGTCGTGGATACCTAGAAACAATCCCAATGATATATGCAGACCCAAACTCAAGCGCTCAGCAATCCACGAAAACTCCAACGCCTCCATCCTGATTATTATCATACCCAAATCGCTGTCATAAATCTTTGCTTCTGCCAACGCCCAGCACTGCAATTATACAATGTCTATTTGATGGAGAATAATGTCCAACCTACCTGGAAGTGAACGGCTGCAAATATGAACAAGTCAAAGAAAGAATGTAGTCGCCCAGTCCAAAACTCACGCCCAATTGTAATGAGCCTAATTTGGCCTCACCTTTAAACCACCAAATTTCTATCAATTTCTATGCAAATCATGTGATTAGCATTTTGTCAAACAGTTGGCAAAATCACTATAAGGACCTTGTGCAGCTCTTATCCAAAATTCTCCAATAATTCAAAGTTTTAATATCTTTGCCAAATTAAATGAAACACAGTGTTTGCCCTTTTGAATTTACTCTTCAATAATCATTCCCATATATACGTAATAAGCCAATTATTTAATCAAACAATTAATTTACCACGTGGAAGCAATTATTAGGTTCTCACTTCAAAGCAAATACATTTTTTAAAGTAAGAACTCGTATTTACAGCTGGTGTCGTATGCTATGTGTTGGTGTCCACACTGTCCTCATTCCCTGCGCTTAATACACACCAATCTCTTCTGAATTCCCACACACGTTACTCAGCAACAATGAATAGCGATGTTTGGCCTTTAATGCGGCTGCTAGTAGACAGGTGTGATGATGTTATTGGCCCTTGACGCGGCTGCTAGCGGATGTATATATTCATGCGGCAGACTGAACATGCTGCCACGTTTTAGCAATGAGTCCTCCCCTCACGGCTTTCCCACACGGTGACCAAAGGAAACGCTGCACCAACCCTTGTTCGCACGTGGCAATATGGTCAACATACATCCACGTCCTTCCATTCAATGCAAATCAGTCACTTACGCCGTCTCATGAAGAGGTGATTTGGCTGCTACTATTCGATTCTCCATCAACCACTAGTAATGTCGAGAGGTTTCCAACTATCTCCACTTGCAGCCGATATGAAACACTCCAGTTTCAATCAATTTTAATGAAGACAATAATTCAGACCTCTTGCGCAAGCCTCAGTTCAACTTTGATAACTTTTCTAGAATTCCTTCCAGCAACAGGCAAACAGTAGGAAAGAAGAAAGCAATTGATTCTACAACAGCAATCAATTGAAGATTAGCTCAAGAAGAATCAGTCTTCGAGAAACTAATTTGACCCTTATACTTCAGCAAGGGCACAAAATTCAGAATACCAGGAACAATTCCCAAGAAGAATTTTCAATAATCAATGTTTGATCCTTTACTTCACAAATGAGCCTGTATTTATAATTCCTTGGTCTCCATAGTTTCCAAAAACCATCATCAGTTAACTGCTCTTCATAATATAAACTTCTAAATCATTATAATAATAATAAAGTATTATTATTATTATAATATCGCCTTATTATTAATTAATAACATATTGTTATTAATTAATACAATTAATTATCAAATATAATTCTGATGATAATTCCTGCAACACCTGCCATACTGACTGACCAACATGCTCATCACTGCACTGCCAAAAATGGCAACTGCCAAAAATAGACTTACTGTAAATAGTAAGTCCCTAGCCCAAGAAACTGCACAACTGAATATCGTCTGGAGAATTGACCACTGCCGATACTGCCCTGTCAGAAATAGAAACTGACCAACTGACTTACTAAAAATAGTAAGTCCAGACTTACTACAAATAGCAAATCTGCCAGCTGGGACCCTCAAAACCGTGCATCAGCTCACAAGGGTCGCGATGATGAGCTGACCAAGTCACTGCCACAACCTGCTAAAAATAGGGTCATCACACCAACAAACTGTAATATACTTCTTCCTAGTTGTATATTGCTCAGAGTTATTTCAAACTATAGCATTTAAATCAGATGTGAACTCTAGTTGAATCCACACTTAATGAAGGGATGGGTTTGCGTCCAACCTTCAGCTCCTTAAGGTTTTTGTCCTTAGAAATCAGTCATTGACTTTCAACAATAAGAGAACATGACTTCATAAAATATACTCATAACCTGTCACAAATGAAAGGACGTCCTTGCTTATATAGCTTTTTAGTGGTTGAGTGCTTGTACTTTTAGCAATGTGGGATAAAACACTCTTTAATTTAATTCCTCCTTATGAAGTAGATTCTCAAACAAGATGGAATAACTAAAGTGACTTTATATTATAATTTTATTATAGTCACTTCATAATTCAATTAATGATATGCACTTAATAATTAATTATTATTAAAGTATAAATTTAATAATAATTATAATATTATAACTTGATCAATAATCATTGCAAATCAATTCCAACTTCACTAGGAGGTAGCCCACTGCATTCACTGCTAACCAGGGTGCCTGACTAAAAATAGTAAATGTCCATCTCTATCACCCATTGACTTACTATAAGTCCCTCAAAACGGAACCAGAAACCTTTGAATATGAATGCCTAAAAGAAAATGAAGAATCTGGTGAGGTAAACACTTACAACGACGGCCTGAAGAGCTCCAAAACTCCCAAACTGGACCCTCTAATCCACCATAGTAGCCTACAAGCGTCACAAGATAGGCTAATCCCTCAAACTCTAATACTCACGAAAATGGGGACATTACATTGTAGAGATGAACTCAAATATATTTGATATATTCAATTCATATGATTTAAAGTATACAGACCTGGAGAAAATTTTATAACATTAACCTTTTAGATTGCATAATCTGATTAATATTGCTCATAAGATTGCACTATCTCAGAATTACATCCTCCACCTGCAGTTTAAAACTAAACACTATTCTATTTACAGTCTCTTAAGCAAAAAAATTCAGAACTTCCAAACTCTCTAATCCGGCCCTGGAATTCCTTTTATAACTTAAGGAATGCAAACAAGCTATAGACCAAAAACAAAGGTATGATCCTATCACCTGTTGTCCTCAATTTTGCATTCCCCAAAATTGAGGAAACCCTACGCAATGCTTAACATCTGGTAGGAGTTTTCTCTAAGGGTGTTGATGTCTTGTAAGAAGTTCTATTTGACAGAATCAGTTATCCCTTGGTTCTTTTTCGTTTTTACTTCGTGCAAGCATTCAGTCTTTTCGTCCTTCTTTTGTTTTGGCTTTGCTCTGCTTTTTGGTTTTTGTCTCCATTCTTGTCGTAGTTTTGTGGTTGTGGACTTCTCACTTGTTTCGAGTTCTTTTGGTTTTCTTCCGGGTAGGTCTCGTCAGTTGGTTTTTGGACAGTTCGTACCTCCTTCTAGGTCAGTAAAGAAATGGTCTTTTTCTTTTCAGGTGCATAAAGTGAAAGCTTATTTTGTATGAGTAATAGATTTTGAACTCTATTCTAAGATTTTGCGTCATTTTGCAAAGTTTTACTTTGAAATTTTAATGATAGCGAAATTTTGAATCGCATCCGCATATCAAATCATTAAAATTTTAAAGACGCATACAAATATTTTAAGTTCTTTCTACATTTAAAATAGATTTCTAAAATAATATTTGCATTGTATGCATATATTGTTAAAAAGGTTTTATTTTATTAAATGACGAAGATAAAGATGAGATTTATAAATAAAATCAAGTTTTATTTATAATTCTTATGATTCATTACGAATCACCATTTAAAGACGTTTTTTTTTAAGAAAACAATGTTTTTATTATTATTTTAAAATAATAATAATAATGATATCAAAATATATATGTTAATATTAAAATAATAACTTATTATAATGCATATCGTAAAACAAATGTTATTATAATTAGTTTTATTCAAATATTAACGCATTGTTTTTTTTAATAAGAACGTTACTCTATCCTAAAGCCATATGCTATTATTTCATTTAAATGAGCATATCGTTTTTTAATAAAAACCGTAGCTTATGCTTTTGATAACATGGCGTTCTTTTTGGTTTAAAACGCATGATTATTCACATTGCATTTCGCATGTCTAAAGCTTATTAAAAACCCGTTATTGTTTAAGTGATTGGGCGTGGGTTCTAAATTTAAAAAAACATATCTTATTCCAAAGCACGGATATATGATTTTCCCTTCCTTAGGCTCGCGGCTTATTTACAACATAGCGTTGATTTTAAATAAACAAGCATATGTTATAAGCAAAGAAAATGATGCAGTTTTATTCATTAAAGCGTCGGTTTTCATTGACATGCTATGACTCACATGGCGTTGATTTATTTTTAAAATGCATATCATTTTTACTAAGCCCGTGTTCTCACTTAGACTAAGGCGTTGTTTTTAAATACTAACACATGCGTTTGAAGAACATATCGAAATACATGTGTTTTCTTTTATTTAAAACCACGGCAGGCACTAATCAATGCCAAAACATGCGATGGTCTTTGTGAAAGGATTTATTGCAGTGAAAACATGGCGTCTTCTTCCTGTTAAATGCATAAGAGTTTTCATTAAAAACGTTAAAACTCCTCCATAGCTTGCTGCATTTTTTATGGAGGAATCTGGCTGTGGTGTCCTTTAACTTCCAGACTTTGTCTTCTCAAAGAACTCAGCCATTAATCTCTGCAGATTTCCCTCCTGTTCTTGTGCGGTTTTGGTACGATTTATGACTTTGTATCAAAAACGTTTTTCTTCTATCTTTCAATTTCGAAATGCATTCTTTCTATGCAATACATTTATTGAAAAGAAGATGGTTATCAACTAGGGCACGTGCTTGAATCATTCAAAGCATGTTGCTAATTTTAAGCAATCTGAGGTGCATGGAG
>MU224677.1:844677-857148 GCA_018584345.1 Thuja plicata | reverse complement strand
TTCTCTATTGGGGTCTCTCGTCTAACTAGGCTCCTGCTTGTGGAATTTTCTGATGTTCCTCAGTGGAAGGGGTTTCCTGTAACCTTTGTTGTTATGTAATGTCCCCTTTTCGAGGCACATTATTTTGTGCCTTATAGTTAGCCTTTCATCATGGTTCGGTGGGCTAACCAAGGTTTGGCAGAGGATTAGAGGGGTGTTTGGCCTAGGTGTTTTCAGTTTCAGGCCAATCGGATCAGTTTCTAGGGTGCTTACTATTTATAGTAAGTAGGAAAAACTCAGTGTTCCTGGCATTTCAGTAGTGGACTCGGAGCGTCTCGTCAAGAGCTTTCCAGTAAGCTATCACACGTCCCCATCCGAGTTCGTTTGGTCCTCCGTTTTAATGCCAGAAGATTCCTCACTTTATTTTATTATGTCACTTTATAACTAACGGTTATATTTATTTAAAAAGTGATTTTAAGTGAGAATATGAAAAGATAGAGAGGGGAAACTGAAGAGTCACAGCCATTGCTTTAAAAGAAGGATTGAAGGCTCATTTGAGATATGCTTAGTTTTGATATTATATTTTTATCTCTTGGAGATATCAGGAAGCTTCAGCTTTCAAATTCAGCCTTCAGGACGGAAACCCTTTTGGCTCAGAGGAGGATTGGACGTAGCCCCAGTTCGTCTCCGGTGCGGATTCACTGCAGAGTTCGCCATTGCATTCACAGGTTCTTTATCATTCAGTCTTACTGTTATTTCTGTATTGCAAATTGGTATGTTTGCAATGCATGGTTATTGAATTGTTGTTGTATAATACGATACCATCTCTCCGAGAAATTGTTGGAATATATTTGCGGGTTTTTCGAATATATTGCTGGTTATCTTTGTTAAATCAATATTACATTGCATGCAAGTATATGTTTTAAACTTTTGAGTTATATTTGAGAGATTTTTGGAAAATGGCCGGTTAGGATCATTACATGTTGTCGTCCCAGTGGTGAGATGTTTCAGCGGCAATGAACTGCATGGGTCGAATGGAGTTGCCAGAAGTGTAGAGAATGCCATGGAGGATGGTGGCGTTGTTTCTGATTCTGAGGATTTGAAGTGGATATGGGTTGCTCCTTGGGCGGTTTTCCTTGGTGTGGAGTCTTTGCTCCCAGATTTAGGCATTGGGGTTTTGTCCCTTATTTTCCTTGTGGACTCCTCAGTTGGGGTTCTTGCTCCTTGCGTGAGGATTATGGTTTGGTAGTTTATGGTGAAAGTCCCTAATGTTGGGATCTCGATGCAATGGAGGCTTGGCGCCCGTGGGTACTCTTACCCTCTTCTTCGTGCCTTGTGTGGTAGGCTCGGCCCGATTGTTCAAAGTGTGTTAAGACTAGGGATGGATGGTGTCTTCCTCACTATCTATCAGGTGATAGCGGCTCTCCAAGAGGGAGAGTCGGTCTAGTTGACAGGCTACTTGTAGTCTATTGATTTTTGTTTTGCGCTGTTGGAAGTGGCCTTCACTTTAAGTATTCTTTGCTTTTGGGTTGGTCTGTCCCTTTTGTTGGGTTGGAACAGTGGTCTTTGGATCTTCCATGACTAGTCGATTGCTGACAGTTTTCAAGGGCATGCTCTCGTCTCTTGTTTTTGGTGGAGTTTTGCAGGGGATTTGGAGGTTGTCCCCGACCCTAACGACGAGGGTAGTGTGCGGTTGTCCAAGAGGTGGGCTTGGTATTCACGGTTCACTTCTTCTGTGGTTCCTATGGAGGTGGAGACTCTCGTGACAAAGGAGATTTGTAACTCTATGTGGCCTCCCTTCTGTGTTTGGTTGGATGAATGGTGGTTTGATGGTATGCTCCTTGTTTTGCTGGTTTATCTCTTAGCTGCTCCTTTTGAGGTGGGCCTCTTTTCTATTGGGGTGGGAAGGGGTTTTGCTGCTGAGGGATGGATTTGCAGCTGGGTTGTTGTTGTTCATCCTTTCTTGGATTGTCACAACAAGAGGCTTGTTGTTTGTGCACTGTTGGGTGTTATTCTTGGCCTGTGTTGTATGGACATATGTGGCCTTGTTTTCTCCAAGCTACATTCAGATAGAGGTTCACTGCTGACAGTATGTCATTGGTGGCGCCATGTTGTAATTCATGCACATTAGTCTGTGCTCCTGATTTCTTGACAGCCCTGTGGTTGTAGCTTTTGTAAGGGTCAGCCCCCTTGTTTGGCTGCATAACTTTATCAAAAACAATGTTTGATCATCTTCCACTGTTTCATCATATAAATGATTTGAGAAAATTTAAAAGCTACCTCCAAACTCATTATGGTAATCTTTAACATGATCCTCTTCATCTATTTTTGCATACAAAGGGTTTGAGTATATCTTAAAGCTACTTTCACATCGAGATACAAATTCCATTTTATGGTAAGGTTAACTTCATTTACCTCCTTGAGTTACATCAATACTTTCTAACTACAACATACCATTATGTTGAACACTAGAATCATAATCAACTGAACTAGCCTCACAAGTAGGGCTAGCATAAAGGAAATTAACATATTCACTTTCATCATCAGCACTATAAGAATTATCATCAAGTTTATACACTCTGACTGATCTCAGATCTGATTTATATGAATCACTGCAAATGCTAGGAGAGTAAATGGCATCACTCTCATCATTTGACAAAATTACACGAGTAGAATCATAAGCATTAGGCTCATTGCACACCAAACTTTCAGTATTAATACATACATTAAGATTTGCATTCAATTGTTGTTCATATGACAGTGAATATATAATTTTATTAAAAGCAGCCCCCCTGAGTTTTTCACTTGAACTATTGTCATTACAAGGCTGCCTCTGAACATCAGCAAATGTAGTCTCTTCATTCTTGGCAAGTCTTGTTGTTCCCATGTCAATCAATGCCTGGATATGTGCAAGTGATTTGAGAATATTTGTACGTTGTTGATCAATGGTCTGAAAATCAATCTAATACGCATCATGTAATGAGCCTGACTGGCTCTTTATGCAATTCGCCTATTTGCTTTAATTTATAATATCTTTCCAGCTAAATTGCGAGAAAAAAATCAACCAGCAGGTATGAAATTGCTTTCGTTTTATTATAAGAAAACACTTCTCCAACATGAGAGTTACATTTAATAGCAAATTTTTATTTATTCTCAAAATTCTGGAAATGCTTTATTTAATTGTCGAAACCGACTATAAAACTATGCGAGCAAACTAAACATACCAAATCAATGTTCCGCTGAAAGCAATAATGACATGAAATTCGATTGGCACCTTATAGACGTTTGCAGTTGGGTTGTATTCCAGCTTTTCCCCATGCGGCAGTAGTATACAGTGGCAACGCCACTAAACTCCTAGAGTGCTGGCCCACGGTTGGTTGAATTCCCCACGCGGCAGCCAGTACTGAAATTGGCTAACGCCAATGTCTAACTTCCTTGCGTGAGCAAGGTCCCTTGCCCGTGTGTCCAAGCTCACCCTTCTAAACGCGGGCTAATCTGCCACGCGCAGCTCCATAGAATGACGCGGCCTGTTGTGTATGAAGTGCGGCCAGTTCTGTAATCCCACGTTTCCACCAGAAGATGCGGCCTGGAGTTGAATGCCGCCTAGCCGTCTCCCGAGCTGCTTAGACAATACCCCGCGAACATAAATGCAAGGCCTCTTACGCAGCAGGTGGTAAGACTTCCAGTAATTACACCCTTCGCTGTGAAAACAAAGATCTCTTGTACAGATCTCAATTCAATACTAAACCATTCCAGAATTCAGAACTTCCCCGTATACATCAGCACGAAGAAGCAATAGATTATACAACAGCAATCGATTGATGATTAGCTCAAGAGGAATCAGTCTTCAAGAAACTAATTTGACCCTTATATTTCAGCAAGGGCTCAGATAATTAGAGACAATTCTCCAAACAAGTATTTGATATAAAAACATTTGATGATCAGCTTCACAAATGAGCCTGTATTTATAATTCCTTGGATGCCAAAGTTTCCAAAAACCATCACCAGTTAACCATTCTTCAATATGTCAACCTCTAAGTCATTATAATAATAAAGTATTATTATTATAATAATATAACTTTTTATTAATTAATAACATATCGTTATTAATTAACATAGCTAATTATCAAATATAATTCTGATGATGATTCCTGCATCCCCTGCTATAACGACTGATCAACATGGTCTTCAATAGCACTGCCAGAAATAGTAACTGGCCCCAAACTGACTTACTAAAAATAGTTAGTCCAGATTTGCGATAATTGGCAAATCTGACCACTGAGACCCTCAAAACATCCTGTCAACTCACGAGGGTCGCGCTGATGAGTTGACCATACTCAGGCTCCCAAACCTGCTAATTTGGGGACATCATAGTTCTCGCACCCTGAAATTGCTTGTCCTCAAGCAATCGCAATCTAGGGTGCTGCATAATATCCTCTGGTTCCCAAGTAGCATCCTCGTCGGGTAGCCCCTGCCACTTAACCAGATACTCACGGATAGTCCTCCGGCGCAACTGTCTCTCGCGCATATCCATGATGGCCTCCGGTATCAACTCCAATTTCCCCTCATCATCCAGGGGCGGTATACAGCAGAAGGAATCACGGTTCGGCCTAAGGCCTCCTTGAGGCGCGAAACGTGAAACACATTGTGTACTCTGCTGTCCTTAGGTAAATCCAGCTCATAAGCCACCTCTCCAACACGTCGCACCACGCGAAACGGTCCATAATACCGTGGCTTGAGCTTCTCTGCTCCACTCTTCCGGATGGAAGACTACCTATAGGGCTGCAACATCAGATAAACCATGTCCCCAATCTCAAAAGAGCGAGCTGTCCTCTTTTGATCTGCATACTATTTCTGCTGATTTTGTGCTCTCTAAATATTATCTTTCAATGCCCTCATAATATCCTAACTGTCCTGCAATAACTCACCTGCACTGGGCACTCTGTTGTTACTACACAGTAAATCCACAAAAGTCGGGGGATCATAGCCATACAAGGCTCGGAAAGGGGACATCTGTATGGTCACATGAAACGTGGAGTTATAACAATACTCGCACATGTGTATCCACTTAACCCAAGCCCTCTGCTGTGATGAGACATAATTCCGCAGATAGCCTTCAACCCACTTGTTGACAATCTCTGTCTGGCCGTCAGTCTGTGGATGATAACTGGTACTCGGTGCCAACTCTGTACCACATAACCTGAAGACCTCCTGCCAGAAGTGGCTCATAAAGCGACTATCTCGGTCACTCACAATGTTCTAGGGTAGGCCATGCATCCTAAACACTTCCCGAGAAAATAAATCTGCCAGCTGCACTACAGAATAAGTAGTGGTGATAGGGAAGAAATGTGCGTACTTAGTGAGCTTGTCCACTACCACGAAAATACAATCCCGCCCTTGGGCTTTGGGTAGCCCCACAATGAAGTCCATAGAAATACTCTCCCATTTCTGCTCAGGAATGGGAAGTGGCTGTAACAACCCGGCAGGGTAAGTGTGCTCTTGTTTATTCTGCTGACAAACAGAGCACTCACGAACATATCGCTAAACATCTCCCTTCAGTCCCTTCCAAGTAAACCTTTCTCGAATCTGCCTGTAGGTTTTAAAGAATTCTGGGTGACCCGCCATAGGTGTATCATGGAAAGCCCAGAATATGACCTCACGGACCCTTGATCCAGCCACAAGAAAAATCCTACCCTTGTAAATGATCAACTCATCCACAAGGGAAAATCTGTCATCCTAAATACTGCCATCAATAAAATATGTTGCCCATGTATCCCTGGCATACTCAGCTAGAATCAAATACCTCCAATCCTCCGAAACCTCGGTGAGCAAGCAAAGGTGGGGTCTCCGTGAAAGAGCATCGGCAACAACATTCTGGGTCCCTTTGATATAGGTAATATCAAAGTCATATGACTGCAATTTACTCACCCATTTTTGCTACCTCTCATTGAGGTCTCGCTGCCCCAGGAAATGTTTCAGACTATTATGATCAGTCTTGATGCAAAATTTACTCCCCACTAAATACTGTCTGAATTTGGCCAATGCATGCATAATGGCTAACATCTCCTTATCATACACACTGAATGCTCTCTCTAGACCCCGCAGTTTCCAACTCTCGAAAACAATGGGATGGCGATCCTGGGATAATACTGCTCCTATACCCTCTCCTGAAGCATCACAGTGCAAATCAAAAGGCCTCAAGAAATCTGGTAATGCCAAGACTGGGCAAGTAGTCATAATGGTCTTGAACCTCTCAAAGCATTCCTGCGCCTGAGCGGTCCACTGAAAAGCACCCTTACGTGTCAAGTCTGTAAGGGGGGCAGCATGTCTCAAAAAACCCGCCACAAATCTGCGGTAGAAGGCACATAATCCGATAAACCCTCTCAACTGTGTCAGGGTCTCTCGCGTGGGCCAAACTAAAATGACGCAGACCTTATCAGGATCCATACGCACACCGTCTACACTAATAATCTGACCCAAATAGAGCAACTCCATCATTCCCAGGGCACACTTAGATTCCTTGGCATATAAGGAATCCCTCCCCAGAATACTCAGTACTGAACCAAGGTGTGCAACGTGGTTGTCCCAAGTCTTACTGTAGACCGGGATGTCATCAAAAAAAACCAACACAAATCTCCTCAGTTGGCTGTGGAACACCCTATTCATCATGGACTGGAAGGTAGCTGGGGCATTTGTCAAAACGAAGGGCATAACAAGAAACTCGAAGTGTCCATAGTGACATCTGAAAGCTGTCTTCTCAATGTCCTGTTCCCTGACTCGGATCTGATGATAGCCGGACCTCAAATCTATCTTCGAAAAAAATTGTGCCCCGTGCAACTCATCGATCAGCTCGTCAATCCGAGGAATGGGGTACCGGTTCTTAATAGTCTTCCTGTTCAGCATCCGGTAATCAATACACATATGCAAGGTGTCATCTTTCTTCTTCACCAGAACAACTGAAGAAGAAAAGGGAGATTTACTCGACCGAATGTGTCCCTTTTCAAGCAGTTCCTGTATTGTTTTTTCAATTTCGTCTTTCAGCCGTTTCGGATGCCGATAAGGAGTGATCATAACAGGCTTAGTGCCCTCCTCCAACTCTATGATGTGCCCAGTTCCCCTATCTGGAGGTCTACCCGAAGGTAAGTCTCTAAACACCTTATCATGTTTAGTTCTCAGCTGTTGAATATCAGGGTGATATGTGAATTTATCTGCGTGGTCTAATGATGGCATCAATCTACACTCAACTGCCCAATCTATCTCATCCTCATGACGCACTAAATGCTGCATCCGTCTGAGCGAAATCTGCTTAAGCCCCTCATCTCTGATGGCCTTAAGTACCTGTGGTTTCCCATCCGAGATAAACCTTATCTCCATCCTCTCTGTACTGATATAGATGTCCTTAATAGTATGTAGCCGTGCCATCCCTAAAACCAAGTCTGTACCACCCATATCCATCACATAAAAATCTGTCTTAAAGGCATAAGTACCTAGTTTAACTGGTAAATCAGCAACCATCTTGTTACACTTAAGAGTGTAACCGTCTGCTACCTGTACTCTCAACCCCTCGAAATCCTCTATCTGGATACCTCTGCGAGTCACCAGATGAGAGTCAATAAAATTATGTGTGGCTCCAGTATCAAAAAGGGCAGTCACCCTCTCTCCAGCTAACGGACCATGTAATCTAAAATCCCCCTCTTTTTTCATACTGGAAAGATACGCCACCTTGAGGTTCGATGCATCAACCTCATCCTCTGTGTAACCATCAACTCCCTGAATGCCTTGATCCTGATCATCCATCTCACCTGTATACTCAGGAACATCCTCATCATCGTAGAACCATTCCATCATCCTGTCCTTACCCTGGGGTTTCATATAGGACAATTATGAGTAACATCATACGGCCCCCGACAATAAAAGCAAAGTTTCTTCCTCCTTAAATCATTAAGTGTCTCCTGATCTACGGGTGTTGCCATAGGACGTTTAGAATCTGAGTTTTCTTCCCTTCTTGGGGTTGTCCTATCATAAGATGGTCCGGGAGGTCTCGCAGCGAACTGTCTCTTCGATGCAGAAGACTCTAAGTCTCTAGCCTTCTTCATGGCCTCATGTAATGATGGGGGTCTAGGGATTTAACCCATCCACGTAATGGTTCAACTAATCCCTCTAGGAATAGCATCACCCTCCTCCGCTCTGAGATATCATACACCATTACTGATATGCGCTGAAACTCACTAATGTAACCCTCTAAGCTGGCCGTCTGCCGTAACTGAGCCAACTCTCTGAAATAGACCTCAAGGTCTTTTTTGTCGAAGCGCTCAATCAGTCTATCCACAAACTCCTGATAGACCGTAATCTGGTCGTGATGTAACGATCTCAATCCGTGGTACCACCAATCATGTGCAATTCCATCTAAGTGCACAACTGCAAATCTAATGGCGTCCACCTCAGTCATCAGACGCAGTGCAAGGTAGGTATCGAGTTTATGGACCCAAGCTCTAGCAGTGACCCTACCGCTACCATCAAAGTGTGCTAGTATCATCTTGCTAGCTACCTGTCTCAACTCTGCCTATCCTGTGCGGGCCTTCCCCTCGCATGCTCCCGTTTCTGGGTCAGATATTTGTCAAAGTTTAGATTTTGTTTCAAGGCTGGAGGGAGGGCATCTCATTCGGCATAGTGTGTGACTATGTCGTCAGCAAAAGGGACACTCTCATCATCAACACTGGCTGTATCAGTCTCTGGCCTCACAAATCTGGGCTCTTGGGGCCTGAACTGATCTCCCCTATCATCAGACCGGTCAGCTCTATCACGTCTCGGGGTCCTAGGCTCGTAATCTCTGTGCCTATCATCAACCCGCGATCTATGTGATGCGACAGAAGCATCACGTGATCTCTCCCTACTCTGTCCTCTCGGAAGAACGATCCGTCTTAATGTATCAAAAAGCTCATGTAATACATCAGCTACATGATGCTGGCCTACGGCTAAGTTCCTGAATGTTTCCCTAGCCTCTCTGTCTATATCTGTTTCATTCGCAAATGTGGGTCTGGCCTGGCCTGCTGAGCCACCTGCATTATTATCTCCACCCAGCACTGTGCCAAACTGGATATCTGGATCATCTACGTTTGGTGGAGGTGACTGGTCTCTCCTGTAATAATGTCTACCAGGGAGGAATTACCTGTCATCTGCCATGACTGACTTCCCAAATAATAAATAAAACATGAACCCGATTTCCTTGCAAGCTGGCAGGAAACCGCTCTGATACCACTGTAATGAGCCTGACTGGCGCTTTATGCAATTCGCCTATTTGCTTTAATTTATAATATCTTTCCAGCTAAATTGCGAGAAAAAAATCAACCAGCAGGTATGAAATTGCTTTCGTTTTATTATAAGCAAACACTTTTCCAACAAGTATTCTCCAGACAAGTATTTGATATAAAAACATTTGATGATCAGCTTCACAAATGAGCCTGTATTTATAATTCCTTGGATGCCAAAGTTTCCAAAAACCATCAGCAGTTAACCATTCTTCAATATGTCAACTTCTAAATCATTATAATAATAAAGTATTATTATTATAATAATATAACTTTTTATTAATTAATAACATATCGTTATTAATTAACATAACTAATTATCAAATATAATTTTGATGATGATTCCTGCATCCCCTGCTATAACGACTGATCAACATGGTCTTCAACTGCACTGCCAGAAATAGTAACTGGCCCCAAACTGACTTACTAAAAATAGTAAGTCGAGATTTGTGATAATTGGCAAATCTGACCACTGAGACCCTCAAAACAACCTGTCAACTCACGAGGGTCGCGTTGATGAGTTGACCATACTTAGGCTCCCAGAACCTGCTAATTTGGGGACATCACACATCAATAGATGATATTTGTTGAGAGGCAACAAGCATGCATTCATTTGAAATACTTCTTTCAGGAACATACATGCCTGATGACTGCCCATATACATTTGAGAACAACGCATGTGGTACAAACAATGATTGAAACACACCTTCACCCATGTTCGTTCCATCGCCTAATGATTCACAAATGACCTCTAAAAGAATGTTACCAACATTTGGGACAAAATAGAGCTTGGGGCAACAAGTTGGTAACTATCAGAAGAATTTCCTACAACCTTTGGTTCTTCACATTCAATTCTACATGCAATTCTATGAGAAACTCCATTTTCAGGATTAGGAAATTTTACCAATCCAAACTTCATCATCCCCTCTATGTCCATCGTAGCTTGGAAAGCTTGATGCAAATTTTGAGGCTCTTTGTTTCTCAGCTGATAGCTCACCTCCTTATCAAGTGCGCCCAAATATATTACCAACGCCATTGCATCTCAAGGCCTACAATTCTCAGGAATCTTTTTTAAAACTTTCATGAATCTAAAATTGAATTCATGAACCAACTCATCATTAAGAATATGCATGTTCGTAAAATCATCAATCACTATAGCTACACAAAAACTTTCACCAAATTGTTCATTGAATGCTAACTGAAATGCCTTCTATGAGCTGATTGAATCTGGAAACAAACCTGAAAATTGTTGGCTAAATATTATGTAAGTAGTCGTAAACACACTACTCGCAAAATGAGATATTTAGACAGTGTATGAGAAATAATATCTCCTCTCAACTTAGGGGAGGCGCCCTTCTTATTGTTGTTAATTCAACTAGAATCTAACAGGAAACTCAAATGTAATCTAGAATTGGGTGTTCCACTTATCACTTCCTCTTTCTTCAGGAAGGATTTCACTTTCACAAATACGCATTCTATGAACTTGGAGACCTTTAAAATTTCACCTCTAAATACTAGTTGGAGCAATAATCCCGATAAACAGAAGATTAGACATAAGATAATCTTAAGCGTACCAACATTTTATGTAACCAAGAAACCCTTGAAAGCTCATAGTCTTTCCATGGCTCTTTATAAGGATGTACAAAGGAGGCCTCTCCCAAATGTTGCTTGAAGTTTTGATGAGGGGAATCAACATAAGTTAGTTTCATCACCAAAGAAGCTTGCTATTGAGGCACCGTCAGTGAAGGCAGCAGTAAATCATCCTGTATCCGAAGCTAGTGATCTTGCTATTCTCTTCCAGGAAAAGGAAGCAGACATAGCTGGCGACTCTCATATCTGGTTCACACAGTCTCAGAAAGCTAGTGATAATAAGCAGAAAGATGAAAATCATCCTTCTAATGTTCAAGCGAATGAAGACAATCATGTCATCAGACATGAGAAGATAGACATGCATGAAAGTCCTAGTCAAGCTAAAAAAGATGCATTTGTGTCTCAAGGTCTTGAACTTCAACACGCTATGTATGAAAGAACTACCCACAAGCTTGATGAAGATCTTTTCATGAGCAATTCAGTTTTTCTTTAGTCTGAATTTTGTGGACAGCATACTAAGGTATGTAGTGCAGTCGTATTTTCATCTAAATCACGTGAAGGAAAACATTTCGATCAGCCTAAGGTGATGGTGGTTGATGAACCAGTTATTTGAGTTGCAGCTGGCAAGAAAAGATCAATCTTTGTATGATCAAGGGGATGTCCAATTAGACATCTAGCTTGGGTGGAAGCCAACGGGAAGACAGATTTTATTTGAACCTTGTTGTGAGGTCTTCACAACTCGCCCCAATTTGGGGACCCCCTCTGAATTTTTTGCAGGTATTTGAGCTAGGGTCCACGGGTGACAGCAAAGTGAGGTGGATAGTTGCATAAATTTTAAACATTGGCAATAAAATCTGAGCTTAAAATCCGAACATGAGATCTAATGTCTGATATCTGAACTATGTACTTGAAATCTGGGCTTTGTGTGATGATCAAACTCGAAATCTATGCTAGGAAATCTGGACTTGAAATTTGGCAATGAAATTCGATTTGGTTGAAATTCGAATTCCGAATTTGAACTTGAAATCTGAACTTGAACATGCAATGAAATCTGAACTTGATCATGGAAATCTGAACTTGAACATGCATGAAACCTGAACTCGATCACGGTATAATCTAACATGAAATACTTGGAACATGACGATGAAGTCTGATCTTGAAATATGGCGATGAAATCTGGAATACAATATCAGTTGAAACATTGAACATCAGTTGGAACATGAACTTGGAAAGGAAATTTTATGCACAATGGACCTGATGTCCATGATGGTGGCGGGTTCCGCCACCACCATGGACACCATGTCCATGGTGGGGTAAAATCCCGCCCCCCATTCATCAGCTGCTGAAGTACTTTAGCATGGCAAAATTGACATGAAGGCATTTGAAATACTGATTCTGGCAATAACTTGAAGGTAGTAATTTGGTGTTTGTAACCATGGGATCATGAACATGATGCCCATGGTGGTCGCGGATTCCGCCACCACCATGGACACCATGTCCATGGTGTCCCTTCTCCCCGCCATACATGCTTTACAGTGCTGAAAGTAGAAAGGAAATGAATGAAATCTTAAAGACTTGCATCTTGTTTGTAGTA
>MU224677.1:785050-834072 GCA_018584345.1 Thuja plicata | reverse complement strand
ATATGTACTTTCTTTTTCTGAATTTTTTATCATTCTGAAATTCAAATCAGCAACCTTTAAAACTCAAATCTCAATGCAAAAACACTTAGTCAAATTATCAATTTAGTGTAAATAAAATGATAACAGTAAGTTGTATCCTTGAGTTGTTTTGTTTAGTCGTTTTTTTTCCTTGGTCGCCCGACTCTATAGCCCAATGGAATGGAATAAGGCACTTAGAGAATTCGATTCTACATCTTTTGTCATTTCCAAGGATGAACAAGATATGTTCCCCACTCAGAGCTAGTTGTTGTTGTTAACTTCGTTTTAATGAAATTAACGTAACTCTACGATTTTTTATATCCACCATGAACGATGTATCATAATGATGTATCCAAATCGAGATTTCCAATCCCAATTGCAAGTACTACTGCATGTAGCCTTTCACAATATTCAAAATGTAATACCCTCAGATTCCCCAATCAGAGCTAGATGTTGTCGTTAATTTCATTAACATAACTCTACGATTTTTGATATCCACCATGAATGATGTATCCAAATCAAGATTTCCAATCCCAATTGCAAGTACTATTGCATGTAGCCTTTCACAATATTCAAAATGTAATTCCCTCGGAAAGTGTTATTTTTTGCCCCCACACTTTGAATTTCAGGATTTTCCATACCCTTTGCATATTCAACTACATGTCCCTTTCCGTGCAATGAAATGTGCAATCCACCCAAAAATTTCCGACAGAAGTTTGTTTCAAATTTACCATTTTCCCAAAGTCGGAACTTTTGATGCCTATTACATGTACTGCTACATGTAATCAAAAGTGTAACTACCTCAAAAATCTCCATACTTATCATTTGCAAACCGGAGGTTTTTACACCAACTACATGTTCAGTTACATGTAGTCGAACATGCAATCACTTCCAAAACCTCCACTCATACCATTTCCAAAGTGGATATTTTTACACCAATTGCATGTTTTGTTACATGCAGTCAAATGCGCAATCGCATCAAAAATCTCCTACAATACCCAAGTTTAAGCAACTCCAAGCTAAGTTGGAACTTTTTGACCTGACTGCACGATGAACTACAAATGTAACTACACATGTAGTCAAACATGCAGTTGAGTCCAAAACCTCCAATTTCACTTAAAGTCTTTTGTTTTTCTCATGTGGTAGGAACTTTTTGGTCCAACTATATAAACTGTTACAAGTTGAACTACACATGTATTCAAACATGTAGTTGGGTCCAAAACCTCCGAATTGCATCCATGGCCCACAAAAAGCAACTTTTTCACTTCAGCCTTGTTTGAAGCATAGTTTGCAAACATGATCTACCAACTTTCATAACCAAATACTACAAATGTTCATCCAAATTCAGAGGGCCAACCGTCATGCCTAAAGGAAAGATGAAATTCAAGTTTCATCAACTTTAGAATGCTTTCAAGACTGATTCCAAGCAGGTGATAGCGAATCAATAAAAGGGATCGTGAACTTTTTTTCAGTCATGGGCGAAAAAAAAAATCAGTGATGCCACCAAATGCAAAGGTCAGAGTGTTATTTTCTGCAGATGTTACCACCTATGTACAGATTTGAAAATTTCCAACACTTGGCAATCTGGTGACACGAAGACCTCTTTGACAGAGATTGATGTAATAGGAGTCGTATCTTGTCAGACACTTAGTTTATTTTTCATCATACAGTTTGTAATGTAGTTTTCACAGGCTACATGTAAAGCATAAAATTGTAATTGCATATGTAAATAAACATGCAAAGCAAAAAATTGCAATTACACATCTCATTACATGTAATCACATTACATAGGACTATAATATGGAATAAGTCAACTTTAGGTAGTTAGTTTTCCATGTTTTTCTCATAACCTCTCTCCTATAAATACAAGAGGGCTCATGGCAAAATTTTATCTTTTGGCAATGTATGAAAACTCTGTCAATTTGTATATGCATTCTAAGACTTTGAGCTTAGATGTAAATTAAATTGCTTTCAATAAAAGAGGCAACTTGCTTTCAGACTTTGTGTTGATCCAAGGTGTTATGTGATGACATTTTCTTCAGTTGATTGTGAGTTTTGTGCTTTTATTCAAGAGGGATTTGAATTCAATCTTGCAAACTTTGAGCTGCATATTGCGTTCAAAGTTATAATTTGGTTTTAGATTTGGTCTTGCAGACTTTGAGTTGTTTATCAAGTCTAAGATTAACATAGGACACTCAAGCAAGAGAATAACTTGCAGACTTTGTGCTGCTTCGTTTTCTTCGTTTGTGCATGCAAGGTGAAATACGTGTTGGAGTTTTTGAGTTGCACATGTCTTATTCTTGTTCACAAAATCTCATAAGGAGTCATGGAAAGACTTTGAGCTTTCATGAGTTTCTTGGTTACATAAAATGTTGGTACACTAAAGATTATTCTTACGTCTAATCTCCTGTTTATCAAGATTATTGCTCCAATGAATACTTTATAAGTGAAACACACGATTGATTAAAGATTATATTATAATAGTAACATCTATTCTGAAATACGAGAATATGATGAATGTCCCGTCCTGATTTAGCTCAAGTGTAAATAGAAGTAGTTAAGTGTCTTGTTGATTCAAGTAGCAATAAGAAGGGGGAGCCTTCCCTTATAATTAGGAGAGACTGTGTCTCACACACTGTGGCTGGAACCACTATTTTGCAATTGATTCTTAAAACTATCAATTGCAAAATATCCACCCAACAAAAACCAATCTCTAGCTTGATCTATCAAGGATTGCACAAATAATCTCATAATCACATTCTCATGGTCAATTTCGAAATCATCTATCAAGTTGTAATGAGCTTGCCTGGCTTTTCTTACTAAACTCGAACCAAATTTGCTCCACAAGATAATATTAACAACACTTCTCTTTTTGAAACAAATCTAAAACTCTTTTTTTAAAACATTTTTTAATATTTGAAAGGAAATAGCAATTCTGCCAAGAAAGAATTAACTCTTTGAAACAATTGCAAAAAACCATGTCAATTATTACGGCATTACCATCCTTGGAATAACCAGAAAACATTAATTAGATGAATCATAAAATGCTACCTTATGTCGTTCCAAATAAATATTGGCCACACTGCTTCAACACTAGCCGCGGCATCCAAGCATCACTGCGAATTCATTCCCTCTCCCACGCTTTAAGTGCAAAGGCAGCTGGGAATATCAAGGCGGCTGGAAACTATGGAAGAAGACGCCAAATCAGACTTCCGAGTCTTCTCTCACCCGCAATACCATGACCACTGAATTTCAATCGCAGCCTTTTCCTGCAATTCAAAACCACAAGAACAATGCCAAATTCGAACAGCAAAAACCTTACACAATTCACTGGATACCAATGATCCAATTCAAATTGCTGAATCCACAAATCGAATTCACAATTCGATATGCTCAAATTCTGAAACCCTTAACCAATTCTTCATTTCACAAAATATATAAAATTGCATAAGATAATAACATGAATCCAGAATTAACTGCACTCTCAGTGTGTCAATTAGTTATTAACAAACTCCTCGGATAATAATCTCTAGAATAAATCCCACTCTCTCCTTAGCCATAGAAATACAGTAGAGAGATCTTGCAATTGTTTACCTCAGCACAATTGCAGCAGTGAAGAACTCAGAAACCCTTATACTTCAGCAAGGGCACAATTCAGAAATCCTGGCACAGAGCCACAAAGTCAAAAGTTTAATCAATAATCGAATGATGAATTGCCTTTCACAAAACATTGCTTTTATAATTAAAAAGTGTCTTTTCTCACACACTTCTCACTTAAAACACTTTTTATACTTAGGCACATATTAAATAATATAATTTATTAACTCAGTTGGCTCCAACAATGACCTTTTCGCCAATATCATGAAATTATGACACAAGGTCCCTGTTTCTTGTGCCCAAGATTTAAAACTTTCCATTATGGTTCCAACGAGCTATAACACTAAGGTGCCCAGCATATAATACCCACAATAATGGCAACCTTAACAAATTTAATTAAATAATAATAATAATCCACCCGTCTTGCGAAAACAATTGAAGAAACATCATAATAGAAATCTGTCTGCACTGGAGTGATCCTGATGATAAAAGATGATGCACGAACCTGACGGGGTGACTTACTAAAAATAGACACTCTCTCCAAGATTCTTGGAGCCCAAACCGGAAGCCAGAAATGAAAACTGAGAGCATCATTCAACTCTTCTAACTCATCTGAGCTCATCGGAACTGACTATTGACTTACTATAAATAGTAAGTTCACACCAATGACCCTATAAACACCTCGCCAGACCACGAGGATCTCAATAATGACCTGGCACCATCAAATCAATGACCTGCTAAAAATGGGGACATTACTGTCCTCCCTCCCCAAGATTGCTTGTCCCCAAGCAATCACCAAAACAAGAAACATCACAATCCACCTGGATCCCACAGGAAAAAGTAAACCATGCCACTGACATAAACTGTAAGCTCCTGTAGCATCACCCAAAATACAAATCGGATAACTCTGTAAAGAGACCCAAAACAACCACTAACCCAAACTCATGTACTGAATCTGTCTCTGCCCGAATCTCGAAAGAAGTGAACTTCAGGACCATCAAAAACTAAGATGTATGGGAGACTTAGATCACATACACCCTGAACTCCCCCTGCACACCCAACTAACCTGTAGTGAGTGTGTAGACCATCTGCACAATAGTGATGAATACCCTTGAACAAAGCTGTACCAGGACCCGGATATCCACACACTGTATAATCCCTGCAGTCACCATAACTTTGCAAGTCACCTGCTACTGACTTGCAGCCAAAACTCCCATCAACTGCTGATGGCAAGAACCCATCCCAAAACAGATGATAAGGACTAGGAGCCAACCCACATCTATGTGCCATCAACTCCTCAACATGTGGGTCAAATGAAAACTGATGAGCGCTCCTCACGGTATAGTGCCGGTAAAAGGCTCTAATCTCTGTCAGAGGCTCATCATCCACCAGTCGTGAACCTAAAGATGGCTCCAATCTTGAACTCTGCACAATTGGTTGGGCAGGGTCCAGGGTGACCCTCTCAACAAACTCAACCTCAAAATCTCTGTGAGGGAGCATCATAGTCAAGGTACCTACAATCTCTCTCACCAAATGCCGAATCACGCCAGTACCTCGGATGAGAACACCCTCAGAAGCACGGTAAGATCCCTCACAAAATTCTGAACTCTCAAGAAGGTGATCCAGGAATGACTCTATGCAATAAAATTTATAGGTGGTAGCATCCATCTGCTCCCCTCAAATCCATAACTGGTCATCATGTAACTGTGACGTAGCCAGCTGCCTATCATCACCAGCTATGCGATAACATCCAACTCAGGTGATACCATGCCTCCCAACTGAGCAAACAAAGAAGTAGTGTCATGAATAGAAACACTGAACACTGACGGGGTCCACTACACTACCCACGACGTCCTGTACTATATCATCTGACACAATGCTACCAATTGGACTATCCATCCTAACCGGAATATCCACCCCAAAGTCAGGCACACCGCAAACCTCTACTGCAGTGCCTAACTCAATTGCACAAGTATCCGATGGAAGTGAACCTGTACCTCCAACACTAGAATCAAGGGTGGATGTATCCCCAACTCCATCACATCCAACAACCCCAACTGTGGACATCATCAAATCACCACACCACAATATGTAACTGCACTGGATCTGGTGCTGATGTAGACTGAAGTTGTTCCAATTCCACAGTCACCTCTGCTAACTGAACCTGACTCCTGCAGAGCCAACTGAGTGCTCTCTAAAATCTCAGAAATCGTCGTGAGCTCCTGAGTAAGCTCACTCACCTCATCCTCTCTATCCAAGAGTGCCTCATATGTTGTACTTCCCCACTCAACTAGGTGATCTCGGTCGGCTACCAACCGAAAATAATCCTGTCTCAAAATTATGACAGCCTCTCGTAAGGCATGAATGTCAGAGACAAGTAACAACTACCATGCTCATCATCCGTAGGAGCACCCCATCCATGAACAGCCAGCAGCTGTCGAGCAACAGCAAAATGCTCGAATGCAGTAACAATATCATGCTCGCTGACTCTCACCTGACTAAACACATGATGACTCTGAATAATAGACCTCCTATGCATCACCCTTGGCACACTGTCCACACTGTGAATAAAAGTGGTACCCAACATACTCCTCTGAAAAACACTATCCCCCAGTGTGCTGCCAACTAAGCTTTGTGAATTGACAACTGAACTCACATCCTCAAACGGAGTACTAGCATCTGATACGTCTTCGTCAAACTCCTTTGTACCCAAGGAAGCTGCTATAGAATCTACCTCCTCAACACACTCATCTGCCCCGTCCTCTGTAACCGCTAAACCATCCAGATCCCGGGACCCATCTGCACTCTCCAACAACTCAGAGTCCTCCCCCAGGGTCTGATACAGACATGGCTCACTACTAGTGGAGTCATCCTCAGGAGTCACATAGGAAGTATTTGAAGCAAACCAAGATACTAGCAAGGGCTCTACCTCCTCAGGTGACCCAGACTTAACCTCATCTGACTCCCTACTAACAAATGAATCTGAGTCATGCTGGCAAGAGTCCGTATCTACTGTGTCAAACTCAACACTGGTATCATCACATGCAGACTCTATGCTCAAATCCTCAACACAGGAGAATTCTGGCATCTCCTGCACTAACCCAATCTTGGGATTGCCGCTATCCAAATCTGTACTATCTGATTCCAACACCTCAAGGCAATCCTCAAATGTGGTATCCTCCTCCTTTGGTGATCCAGAGTCCACCGTCATATCCTCCAACACTACAACACTCCTACGGACAGCAACCCCCTCAACCTCAACCATAGAACTATCATCATGGAAATCTGAACATAAGTCACTATCTGTCTCTGTAATACAATCTGGTGTGCTACATAAATCAACTGCAGGTATCAACTCCTATTGTACCACCGAATCATCAACTGAGTGCCGAGTCTCCATGCAACTGCCGGCCTGTGGAACTATCATGTGCTCATCCACTGAGATAGGTAATGACCCTACAATCAAAGTGTGGGGTAACTCAACTGGAGCGGCACTGATGTGCTAGGCCCAAGTGCAGCTGTGAAATCATCCCGCGGATCTCTCCTGACCTCCCTCAACATGTCAACCTGTCTCGTATCTTGTGTCCTGCGAGAAGAAGATCTGCCTAAGAACAAAACCATGTATCTAGTCGCCTTGTCAATGGTAGCCAGATCTGACAACTGTTCACAAATCTTGTTCTGAATATCCCGACTACGATCCAATTGTCTAACCAAGGCATCAGTTTGCTTTTTGAATTCAGACAAACTATCTAATGGTCTCCTCTGTCTACTGATATATGTTTTCCTGTACCTCTCCATACTGGAAAATAGAGTGTTGATTACTCACAATTTTTACAATCCCCACAGGATGGCAAGAAAACCGCTCTGATACCACTGTAATGAGTCTGCCTGGCTCTCCTTACTAAACTCGAACCAAATTTGCTCCACAAGATAATATTAACAACACTTCTCTTTTTGAAACAAATCTAAAACTCTTTTTTTAAAACATTTTTAAAACTTTGAAAGCAAATAGCAATTCTGCCAGGAAAGATTTAACTCTTCGAAACAATTGCAAAAAACCATGTCAATTATTACGGCATTACCATCCTTGGAATAACCAGCAAACATTAATTAGACGAATCATAAAATGCTACCTTATGTCGTTCCAAATAAAAACTGGTTGCACTGCTTCAACACTAGCCGCGGCATCCAAGCATCACTGCGAATTCATTCCCTCTCCCACGCTTTAAGTGCAAAGGCAGCTGGGAATATCAAGGCGGCTGGAAACTATGGAAGAAGACGCCAAATCAGACTTCTGAGTCTTCTCTCACCCGCAATACCATGACCACTGAATTTCAATCGCAGCCTTTTCTTGCAATTCAAAACCACAAGAACAATGCCAAATTCGAACAGCAAAAACCTTGCACAATTCACTGGATACCAATGATCCAATTCAAAGTGCTGAATCCACAAATCGAATTCACAATTTGATATGCTCAAATTCTGAAACCCTTAACCAATTCTTCATTTCACAAAATATATAAAATTGCATAAGATAAAAACATGAATCTAGAATTAATTGCACTCTCAGTGTGCCAATTAGTTATTAACAAACTCTTTAGATAATAATCTCCAGAATAAATCCAACTCTCTCCTTAGCCACAGAAATACAGTAGAGAGATCTTGCAATTGTTTACCTCAGCACAATTGTAGTAGTGAAGAACTTAGAAACCCTTATACTTCAGCAAGGGCACAATTCAGAAATCCCGACACAGAGCCACAAAGTCAAAAGTTTAATCAATAATCGAATGATGAATTGTCTTTCACAAAACATTGTTTTTATAATTAAAAAGTGTCTTCTCTCACATACTTCTCACTTAAAACACTTTTTATACTTAGGCACATATTAAATAATATAATTTATTAACTCATTTGGCTCCAAAAATGACCTTTTCGCCAATATCATGAAATTATGACACACAAGGTCCCTGTTTCTTGTGCCCAAGATTTAAAACTTTCCATTCTGGTTCGAACGAGCTATAACACTAAGGTGCCCAGCATATAATACCCCCAATAATGGCAACCTTAGCAAATTTAATTAAATAATAATAATAATCCACCCGCCTTGCGAAAACAACTGAAGAAACATCAGAGTCGAAATCTGTCTACACTGGAGTGATCCTGATGATAAAAGATGATGCACGAACCTGACAGGGTGACTTACTAAAAATAGATGCTCTCTCCAAGATTCTTGGAGCCCAAACCGGAAGCCCGAAATGAAAACTGAGAGCATCATTCAACTCTTCTAACTCATCTGAGCTCATCGGAACTAAACCTTGGTAATTAATTTCAGGTGACATAGCATTTGAGAAACCATAAATACAACTAAAATCTATGGCTCTATATCTTTCCGTATTGAAGTCATTCTGAACACAAGGTCGAGACAAGTCATGCATCAAGGGAACACCCTGGACCACATTGGGAGACACATATTGAAACATCTTGATGCCTTTATGCACTTATTCCACAACAAGAACCCGACAATCTCATGAAACCCAACAGGTAGCAATAATAAAAACCAAGATTTCTTCAAATGAAAAAATCTGACAAACATGGGAGAGTATGTTTCTCTGATATGTGAACAAAGATACACATTACTAGGACATGCATACACTGCCTCGCTATTCCATCTTTAATCTAGTGCTTTCCTTCATTTAATAAGGAACATTGCTTATTAATAGAAAGACAGTTATTACCTAAAATGGCCTAAAGCATATAGTCATCTTGTTTCATATAACATCTCTTGTATATCTGAAACCTCTTATCAAGCCTTTCAAAAATAGATTCGTCACCTCTCTGGGAGAGGAAAAACCACAAACTAGTGAGATTCATTTCATAACTTTGGCGCATTCTAGGTTGCCTCCATACAACATAGCCACATAACACTTCTTTATATATGCACCAGCATAACTCATTTCAAGCCAAAAAAACTTAATTCTGAGACAATCCTTTAGATATGTTTATCATAACTCCCTTGATTGTCTCCTACTGAATAAGCATATCGGTTCCTACAGGAAATGCCAGCTTGTTGCGAACCGGATAAGCTTAGCCAGAACAAAATAGGATTTATCAAGAAGACCCAGACAAAAGTCTATCTCAATTATCATCCAAACTCAAGCAACAAAGTTTGCCAAACCCACTTCAAATCTCGAGGTTCCTAGACGCAACAATCATTCTATTTAAATTTTCATTATGAATTTGAGCATTCTCTTCCTCCTCTAAAACCTCATTTACTCTTTTATATTCAGCATAACTAGTCAGCTTTTTTCATGCCACTGATCTCAAATGAGAGATAATATCTTCTTGTTCATTCTCAAGCCAATTTTAATCAGGCTGAAGTACAGGGGCAAGATCATTACCAGGAAGAACGATCTTATACCACACTTTCAAGCAGTCTATGAAAGATGAACAAAACCATTACCAAAACTTTGCGACCAAGAAACCCAAACCATTCTCATCAATACAAATTGACCAGTTGAGTTGTGACTCAACAAGCGTTATCAAAGAGTTTAGGATAAAATAACAAAATTCTTACATCTTTGTCCTTAGTAGAGTCGCCAGTTTGTTAGCGTTTTTTCTTGCTACCTCCAATCCTAAGTGAAAACATAAAACCTAGATCATATACTCAGCATTATCCATAGATTGAAGACAAGAAAATGCAACTCTACAAGGCATAAATGCCTTCTTCACTTCAAGTTCCACCAGACTCAGGAGGGTATTCCTATAACATAAATCTGCATACTCAAATAACCTTAGACAAACAACACTTTGTAGACCTATAATTGTGGATGATTCACAGACCAATTTAGTGATTATTAAGAATACACTATTATGACACATAATCTCACCATAATCTCCAACTTTCACTAAGAATGGAAATAATTTACAACTGCCCCTACTAACATAAAAGTAAAGATTGTTTTGAATGATGATTTTGAATCTAAAAATCCTATGAGGCTTTCAATAGTCTAGTGCCTAACAATGGGCCACAGAGTCGAAAGTGAAACTACAACAGAGACCTTATGAACAAATGAAAACACAACCAACGGGTATCAAATATGTTAATGCCTAACATCAACAAACCCATTCATGTCGTCATCAAATTCTACTTCACTAATCCATTTTACATACTAAAAATCACTGCTATTTGTACACAGAAATTTAACTCTCCTCGAAAGAGATCAATGAACAAATAACACATCCAAAAGGAAATTGCAGAGATGAACTCAAATATCTTTGATATATTCAATTCATATGATATTAATTAAGGGAAAACCAATCTCAATGCAAGTATTTGGACCGGGAAGCACTATTAGCCTTGCTTCATCTGATATTCACTTTACATTCCTCAAGATGTTAAATGGCGGCAACCATTTAATAACCCTGTGAAATTCTCCTCTCATGCTTGTACTGACTGTTGTAACGTCGCTCCAAAACCCCACCCACATCTTTAACATGAAACGTTGTTTATAGAAGACGCGTTTTTCTTTTCTTTAGCAGCGATAAAACTTGCAACGTCCATTACAAAGCTCGTCTAGGGCATTGGACGCAGTGTTTAAGGAAGATAACGGCGTTTTGACTTGCAGCGATTATGCAAATACCCGTCAAGGGCAAATACAAATAGTTGCAGCTTGCATTCCTTAATACACACCGCGTGCTTTCCTGTAGAGTGTCATTTTTCTCTTGCAATGGCGTGATCAAACCACGTCGACTTGCAGTGGCGTGATCAAACCACGTCTTGCATGTTTGAATGAGTTACAATTGCTACTTTCTTGCATTTCGGCCCTCAAGCTTGGCCATTTGTCAAGGAACTATTATAGACTCAAAAATGCATTTATTATTGTAAGGATTTTTTCAAGTTTGGTTGCCTATATAGCTGAAACTTGGGGATCCTTTCCCAAATTCAAACCATCACAGATTTGAGAAGATTTCTTAGATTCGAGACCTCTTCATTGCATTTTGTTTCTCAAGGAGAAGGTATGTTTTCTTTTGTTTTGTTCTTTGTTTTGAAGAAGTTTTGTGTGAAGTTCTTTCCTCCTCTTTATGCAAATCACCTAGGGCTTCTTTATTTTGTTTGTTTTTATTTCTTATTTTGTATACATGTTTTCGTCGTTGCAAATCATTTTCAGATTTGTAAAATCTTTGAATGAGTATTGTTTTTCAAAACAAAGCAAGATCTTCCCTTCAAAAAATGATGCAAGCATGCATATTTTCCCCACTTGCAAACGGATTTAAAAACCTTGTTTGTAAGTTTGTCTTGCTATTAGAGCTAAGTTTTTCCCCTACTTGTAATAGGAATTGAAAACCCCACTTGCAAGTATTTTCCGAGCGCATTCGAAGTCTCTTTCAAACCTACAAGTGGGTTTTAAAAACCCATTTGCGGGCAGCTAACCTTCCCAAATGACTTGCAAATGGATTTAAAAACCCCACTTATAAGCAAGAAGTAACCCCACTTGTATATATATGTGCACTTGCGTTCCATTTCCATACCAAAGTGTTTGTTTTTCATTCACCTGCAGTGCTTTAGAAAAACCTCATTTTTCAGCTTTTCTCACTTTAAAAGCTGATTTCATCCTTGTTCCTTCATTTCCAAGTGCTCAAAGGTCTTCCATTCATGACCAGTATACATATGCTTCCAAATGTGCAGAGATTGAACCTTAAAAAGTGTCTTATGGATTCATCCATGTCGCATGAAGATGTTCTTACATTATGGGATTTTCATGTTGTAGCTTCATCCACAGTTGTGCTTGCTATGTCAAAAGAACCAATCTCTCCAAAAGGCAAGAAGAAAATGAAGTATCAATATGATAAATACCAGAATTCTATCTCACCTTCCCAGGTGACATCTTATGTTGAAGAGATCAGAGACACTGAATTGGGGCATCTTGACATGGCTGAATTTCTTAGGAGGGTGGAAACCTCTACGAAGAAGGAGATGGCTCCTATTATTCAGAGTCATATTCATCTTGTTTCTACATTTCCAGTGGTCTTAGATACAGAGTTTGTAATGGCATGTGCGCGACATTTTGATCAGAAAACTAGGACCATCAAGGATGAGGATGGAAACACCATTATTAGTCTTGATCCTGATACTATTGACAGAATCTTCAAAGTCTCACAGTACAATAGGGTGCCCTCGTAGCTATTCTCCCTTAACTATAACTGCAATAGGGTGCTCTTAGCAGTTCTCCCTCTCACAATACAGTAGGGCGCCCTCATAGCTATTCTCCCTTAATTGTCACTACAACGGGGTGCCCTTAGCAGTTCTCCCTTAATCACAGACTCTTTTCCCGCTCCCTTTTTGACAAACTATTGCAAGATTATAATGTTTGTTAACATCAGACAGAGATGATTAGATAAAGAGAACGGCTCTGCAGAGAAGAATGTTGCTTCCCCCCTCGCTGCTAGAAATGTTCAGACTGGTAGCAAAAAGAAAGGCCCTGGTGATACCTCGAAAGGGAAGGTCGTTGTTAAAGATGATGTTGCCTCTCCCACTTTGGCTAAGAGTGTGGTTTCTAGAGCTGGTAAGGAGAAAGGGTTCCGAGCTACTAGGGGAAATATTTCTGACGATATGGAGACTGGGCAAGATAAAGTTCCTATCCTTGTGGATTATGGCAGTTCTCAGGAACATTCTAGCGCCCTGAATGAGAAAGGGGGCATTTCCCCTGCTACCTCTAAGGAGTTTGACTCCTAAGACTTTGATCCTAAGATGGAGATTGATTTTGGTCTTTTGGAGACGGCGAAGAACAATTCAGTGAATTTCTTTAGATTAGTTAGGTGGGTGTTCCATGAAATCAAGCAGGTGTTCCATGAAATCAAGCATCTCCGCCTGAAGTATCGTGCGTTTCTTCTAAGTTTGAAATCATGCAGGCTAAGGAGGGTATTGTTCATGATACTTCTATTACTCCTGCTAAAGCAAAGAATGTGCCCCCAGAGCCCAATGCCTGTGCGCTTTGGACAGATAAAGAAAAGCAGGTGATCACCAATTGTTTAAAAAAGAATGTGGAGGCGATTAAGAAGACTAGGGAAATGTTTGATAAAAAGTTTGAAGACATGAACCAGCGGATCGATAAGTGTGATTCCACCCTGTACAAGATAATGGAACAGAGTTATAAGGTGGTCAAGTCCTTTGCTGCTAATATGGAGACTTTGGTGGCTCGCCTCGAGAACCTTCATCAGGAAAGGAACATTGTTGATCTTGAACAGGATAAGGATATTGATCATGAGGAAGTTGTTGGTCCAAGTAAGAGGACGAGAGCCAGTACCAAAAAGAAATTCTCTTTCGTGCCTCAGGACATCATTGATCTTAAAGAGACTGCTCAAAGGATGGAAGAGATGGAAAAGGAGGTCGCTGAGACCCTAAAAAATTTGAGTTAGCTCTCTTTGTTTTTTTTCTGATGTTTTGCGTCGGTTGTCTATTGGGTTGGGGTTGGGTCTGTCCTCTATTCTTTGCTTTTAGCCCTATTGTTTTTATGGCTTGTCTGGCTTTGTGGAACTCAATGGTTATATCTTTTGTAAATTCTTTGTAAAAGGTTTCGGGTCCCTTCAAAACCTACCTTTGCCTTAATCAAAAACATCAGACAGAGATGCATTATAAGTTCATATAAATAAGCTAATCATTGTTTTTGCATTACCAATAATGGAATAATATAAACACCCTAGACTCAGATCTGATTTCTATACTTTGTCCCTTGTACTGGAGATTTGATCCAGTGAAGGTTTTATGTTCTTTTTTGCATTTCAATACTCGGAATGAATCCTCCTTTATACTTTATTGGTGGAAGGGTCACCATCTTTCATAAGAATCGAGTCACCACTTTTCATTGTTGTCTTTGAGAATAATATATTATTTCTCAAATTGATCTCCCTTGGATGTCTCCCCCAAATGAAACCTTCTCCCCTTTATATCTTCCAATGTGGGCAAGAGTCACACCTCTATATCATTTATGCCCCCTTGCAATGGTCACAACCATTCACAATTACCACCCTTCGAAAGAGTCACAACCCTTCAACATTTCTGCACTTTCGAAGAGTCACAACCCTTCAAAATTACAACCCTTTGAAAGAGTTACAACCCTTCATCAAATCTGCTCTTTGAAAGAGTCACTTTCACATTCCTTTCTTCTTCCATTAGTCATTCTTTAATTCCTCTACTCTCCTCTTTCTTCCTTTCTCCATACCCCCTTTCAAATGAACTCTCCTCCCTTTTATATCTTATGTTGAGGGAGTCACAACTCTTCATTATGTATCTCTTGACCTTTCATTAACTTAACTGTATTATATTTTATGATTATTTATCTTTTTATTTATTTTTATTTTTTATTTTATTATTATTATTTAATTATTAAATACTATTTCAGGAAGGGGGCATTACATAAATGATTATAATGGTGATTTCCCTTGGCAATGTTTCTAATCTTTATCACTGAATATATGTGTCTGAGCCTTTTATGTTTGTTGCTCAATCTTGAGCAATCCAATACTGGATAAGAAATGAAAATAAGAAATGTTCTATACTCATGCCTTTGAAATGATGTTTGACATCTTTTTAATATGCTATGAAGAGATTGCAATATTGGGTTGCAACTCTTCAGTATTCTTAACAGACCGCACCCTTTGGCTTATGATTGTCAAACTCTTGGTGATCGCTACTTCCTTGTTAACTAATATTAGTTTATACATGCTGATCAGCTAAGCAAGGCGATGATAAAAGGGTAGTATTTTGATTACCATCATCGCTCCATTTTTCATAATGCCTTGAACTTTGACATCTACTTTTCATGATCAGGCTGAATTATATTAACTTCTCTTGCAATGCACAAGCTTCCAATTTCCAGCGAGATCAATAGGAGTGGATCGGGTGGTGGTGAATAGCTCCAAAATATTTATTCCCTTCTCAGATTGTCGTACTAGCATTGCTAATATACATTCATTCAGGGTGTTATGGGTCCTTCAAAGGCTCATCGATAGCTGACTTGTTTAATACCGATGGTTTGAATTGTTCATACTCTCTTTTTGGCTGGTTCTCAAAAATATAATTGTTTTACCATCTTTGTATGGTGATAACCAATATTGAAGAGGGTCATTATCTTTGATAAATGTAATTGTCTCTGTTAAGAAGTGCTGCCTCCTTTAAATATTTACGTGCATTACCTTGGAGAAACAACTTTCTATTATGGGGTTGCCATTCTTAATATGAAGCCGGCATCATCTTAATGTTTATTCTATAGCTGCTCCCTTGTAGTCGAATTTTGCCTGTTAGGATTGGATCAAGGAACATCACACTTCAATTGATTCTAGCGTATTTAATTCTTTGTTTCCAGTACCTTGCTAGATTTTTGTAAGGTGATAGAAATTATTTTAAAATTTTCAATTAAGTGTTTCAAAAGTGACTTTAAGTGCCAGAAATGTTTTAAAAGTAAAAAATATCACTTTTTTATATTAAATATAGAGAGTAAAACAAAGTACAATCTTTACAGAGGCCTAGCCTCAACCAAAACCACCGAGAATATCACCACGGAGCAGCAGATAAAACAACAGACTATACAACAGCGTACATAGAAAACAAAAAGGAACAGAAAAGAGAGAGCAGCTCAATGCAAGATGTCATCATAAGTATCAGCCCAAGCAGTCCACCCGAGGGGGCCTTCCATCCAAATGATGTTTCCTTTTTCTTGAATCTGGGCAAGCATAGCAAACTTAGCCAAAGGGTCTCTATTATCTATGATATCCTGAGTCAGCTTGGCGAGGGCTTCATCAAAAGCAGACAGGCTGTTCAAGTTTTTCCTCCATTCATACCAGCCCTTAAGCTCGTAGATAAACATAGTCGCATGCCCATCCTTCAGGAACCAAATGAGTTTTTTTCTCTCAACATTCATAGTGATAGAAACCTGCGTAGCAATTTTAGCATATGTGAGTCTACAAAAAGACCCAGTAAGAGCCCTGGAGATGCCTTGAAATCTATCTTCATTTCTAATCTTCCATATATACCAAAGAATGTTAGAGGAAAGAATAAACCAAAAGAGATTAGCATCTTTCTTCAGCCCTTGAATATAACCAGTAATGATTTCCATAATATTGATGTGGTTAGGAATAGAAATACCAAACATTAACCAGATCTCTTTAGCAATATGACAGTCAAAGAAGATGTGTCTACAAGAATCAGGAAGCCTGCAAAAATTACAATAATCTAAAGAAGCAAAAGCCTTCCTCAAAGGAAGTCTGTCAAGCAACAGCAACCATTTGAAACATTTAATTTTAGGAGCAACTAAACCTTTCCATAACCACATGAAGTATTTATGCCATAAAGAAATGTCACAGTCAGAGTACCAAGTATTATTAATATGATCAATAATGGAAACATTGTAAGCAAGGACATTATAAATATTTTTAGCCTTGATCATAGACAGAATGGTGCCATCCACCCACTTAAAGGATAGAAAACTGTGAGTCCACCTTACATTCCTTCGGAAGAGAGTACTCTCGGCAGGCTTGGGCAATCATATTATAGGTCTTCTTTTGGGTCTAAGGCAGATTGAAAGTGTCTCTCAGCAACTCCCAACTCAACAGAACACCATGTTCCATAACATCAATGAGGTAAGAGATGCCAGCATTCAACCAAGATTTGGCCGAGCACCCTTGGGCAAGGGCAAGGGGTTCGGAGGCATGAGAGAGATTCCACCATAAGGAGAGCTCACCATGAATATAATCACTGTTGTAAGCACTAGTATTCTTCAAGTGTTTCCTAATAAACTCCCATGCTTTCCAGATAGTCTTAAACACACAAGAGCCCTGGACCAAGACAGGGAAATTACCAGCAATAAGGTCACTGAGGGGGAGATACTTCCAAGATTTAGCACGTTTGGGCACCCCACGCTCAATATTATTTCTTATCAGAATTTTCCAAGGCTCGTGGCCTTCTAGGGCACGAAAAATCCACTTAGCAGCCAAGGAAATACTATAGACACCTAAAACTGGGCAGGTGTTCTCTAATCAAGCAAATCTGCAAATCTCAGCAAAATGCTCTAAATCTCATCAAAATGGATCAAATCAATTCAAATGGACATTTATAAATCAAACTGGGATAAATCAAAATTAAATCAAAGGATTAATTAATAAATGACATCAAATGATTAAATATAAGCCTAAAGGGATTAATCAAACTATATAATTGATTTTAATCAATTAATTGTATGGTTTAAATCAAAAATCAAATTAAACCTATTCCCCTACATGGCTAATTTAATTAATTGATTGAATTAATAAATCCTAATATATTTCAACATGAATTTGAGGAACCAGTGAGAATTGAGAAAGCAAAGCACATGGATCACTCCAAATTTGCAATCTCAATCACTCATTTTGAACTTTCAATCTCAATCACTCAAATTTGTCCCTTTGTCTCGAGCATTTGAAAGCCTTTCACTCAACCAAGGCTTAATCATGATCAATTGACTCTACCCCCTACACTTGGGAAAATCCTATAAATAGAAGCCATTTTGCAAGCATAATCATATCCTAGAAATTTGAATGCAAAGCATCTAGACTATAGCAATTTTCATAGCATATGAAAGCATAATTGATCATTTTGCATAGCAATTAAGAGCGTTTGAGTTCATAATTTGAAGCAATTGAGAGAATTTGAGAGTTAGATTGCCATATCTTTATCATATTTCTCATTCTAGGACTGTCATTAGTAGAGATTAAGGCTGAGAGCTCTATTAACATGCTTAGATAGAGAGTCATGGGATGCTTATTGATTTATTTGCAATTCTTAGTTTAAATTGTCTTTATTATTCCATAGGATTGCTCATAAATAAACTAATCTCATGAAGGTGTATTTCATTCACACACAAATCTTGGAATCTAAGATCCTCAAGACCAAGCCCCCCAAATTTCTTATCAGTATGACACCATTCCCATCTAACAGAATGCATTTTGTTATTACCTTTACCATTCGACCAAAGCAATTTCCTAATGGAATTTTGGATCTCAAGAATTTGATAGCTGCTAAACATCCAGACAGAGGAGTAGTAGATGTTATACGGGGACATAATTTTTTGACAAACTTGGACTCTCCCAGCAAGAGAAAGACATCTGTTATTCCAACTATTAAGCTTTTTGTTGATTTTGTCTCTAACCCAATACCACATATCCCTAAGGGAGGGCTCAACAGAGAAGGGAATGCCAAGTTATTTAACAATCTTGTTAGGGCCACCTCACTGGTAACCAAATTGGTTAATCCAGTCAGGAGGCTGATCTTTCCACCCAAAAAGAATGGACTTAGAGCAGGAGATACAGGCCCTAGAGATCTTACTAAAAATCTGGAATTTAAGTTGGAGGGCATCAAATTTTTGGGCAGTAAGCTCCAGGAAAAGAGAAGTATCATCAGCAAATTGGATGTTAATTAATTCAGACTCATCGGGCAAATTAATAACTTTAAATTTGGGAGAGAGTGAAATATCTCTAAGAAGGTAATATAGAGCATCAGAAGCAATAACAAAGAGAGCGGGGGCAAGAGGGCAACCTTGCGTAATAGAGCGCCCAAGGTTGATGGGGGGAGAGAGTGAACCATTGATATCAATCTGAGCCACAGCGTCTTTAAGGAGCACACCAACAAGGTTGCAAAACTCAACAAGGAAGCCAAAGGCCTCAAGCATCGTAATAATGAATACTCAACTCTATCATAGGCTTTCTCAAAGTCAAGTAAAAACGTAGTAGTATCTTGCCCAGAAACCCTGGACCATTCCATAGCCTCCTAGCTAGTAATAAGGTTCTCAAGGATATACATGTCTTTTATGAACCCAGTTTGGGTCGAGCATATAAATTTGGGAAGAATTTTCTCAAGCCAGAGAGCCAAGATCTTGGCCAAAATCTTGTAGGACACATTGAGGAGGGTGATAGGCCTCCAGTTCTTGATAAGGGCTTTATCACCATCCTTGGGAATAAGCTTTATAATACCCCTATTAATGGAGTCTCCTAAGGTACCAGTGTTAATGGCCTTAGAATATATTTCAAGAAGATCACTGCACACCCAATCAATATTGGCCTTATAGAATTCAATAGGAAGACCATCCGGGCCAAGGGCCTTATCATTCTTAAGGGCTTTTATAGCCCCCTCAATTTCATCAATAGTAATCTTTTGTCGGAGAGCCGAGGCATCATCTTGCAAAATTCTGCAGGGGATAATGCTTCTACACTTATCCCTCAAGGAATGGGCCTCCTCACAATCTTCGGAGATAAAAAGGTTCTGGTAAAAGTTGGCAAAGGCTTCCTTAATACCATCAATTTCAGTGTTTTCTAAATTGTCAATAATAACTCTGTCAATATTCTATTTAATACGTTTATGCTTAAGGAAGTTAAAGAAGTATTTAGAGCCTTTATCTCCCTCCTGCATCGAATGAATCCGGGATCTAATTCTAGCACCTCTACTCTTAACATTCTAGTGGGATCTAAGGGCATACCGGGCTCTAGCAACCTGAGAAACAAGATGGCTATCTTGCGGGGAGTTTTGAACAGCAATCTCAGCAGATAGAAGCTGAGATGAAAGGTTCTTCTCCTCAAATCTATAGTCCTTAGCTCTTTTTTGCCCAATGATTTGAAGGAGTTTCTGCCAGGAAGAGACATTGTAGTTCCATCTGTTAATATGTGAAGAGAGGTTCTCATTATTTTTGTTAGGGATTCTAATGATATTAATGGCAGCCAAGACATATGGATCTTTAAGAAGATTGGTATTAAGGAGAAATTTGTTACCGGGAGGTCTAGGGTGGGCAAAAGGGCAACCAAGGGAGAAACGAGACAAAATGGGGTGGTGATCAGAAAGAGACGCAGGGCAAACACTCACATGATTACCATGAACATCAGGAAGGAAGGAAACATAGTTTTTATTAGCATAGAACCTATCAAGCCTGGAGTAAATTCTATTGGGACATTGTTGGTAATTACACCAGGTAAACCATAAAGCAGAGGAAGAATCTTTTCCCCCAGCAAGGGGATCAAACAGATTTTTAGATTGTTTCAATCTATCCCACTGAACTTTTTCTACATCTTTCCAGTCCAAATGCAAACCTCCCATCTTATCCTCTTGGTGCTCAACCATATTAAAATCCCCACCAAAAAACCAAGGTATATTAGGGAGCAAGGCCAGCCATTCCCATAAGGCAGCACTCTCCTTATAACCATTAGGAGCATAAACAGAACAAATCCCAATAGGGGAATTATTTATATTAAGATTAACCCAAACAGCTCTATTGCAAGGAGAAACACCCTTGGCAAGTGATGAGGTTAGCCCACTTAGGGTTAATAAGAAGACCAACACCACCACGGCCCTTAGGATGATCTGAGACAATTTTGATGGAGTCTTTCCAAATAACATCCAAATTAACCTCAAGAGTAAAACCAACAGATTTAAGTTCTTGTAACATTAAAAAATCAATATTATTATGATCATCGAAAAAACGCTTGATAATATGCTTTCTGTCTGGAGATTCCAGACCTCTAATATTCCAAGAGATGCAATTCATGAGGAACAAAAGGAGATTAAGAGCACCTGGCAACCTTAATGCTGCTATCCGCACCATAAGAATCATTAGGTTTTCTAGGTTTCTCATTCATAATAGAGCCTTTATTTTTAGAGCCTACAAATCTGCCCCGCCTTTTGGTTTAGCAGCCCCATCAACAAAGTCACAGTCATCTTCCCCCGACTCAACCTTAGCATGGGAAGGTTCACCATGAACAAAACTCTTGTAATGACAATTATTACTAATAGTTCCCCTATCCTTAGCCCGAGGCAGATGAGTATCTTGAGAAGCGGAGGGAGCAATGTAAGAAACACTCTCATTATTAGCAGCAACAATAACTTCAATGACACAATTTCCATCAAGCTCCTTAAAGATTTTAGCAGGCTGACTCATGCTTGGGGCAAGAGTGAGCTCGAGACAAGGGGAGGACCTATGAGGATTCCCGAGTTGTCTGGGGGAGTCATCACAGACCCACTCATTGCCCTAAGCTAACTGTTGTTGCAAGCAGAGCTCTCGAAGGAGTTGATGATAGATCTAACCAAAGAGGGATTATTTTGAGGGGAAGGAGAAGATTCCATATTAGCGTCAATCATCTGAGAAGGATCATGCATAGGAATATGATTCGAAGGATCACATTGGTTGATAGTCCTAACATTATCACCCGCAGGTAGTTGAGCATTCTTTCTATGCCTTTTATTAGATTTGTGAGCGACCACTTGAAAGTCATCCATGTTTTCATTAACACTTTGCTTAAGCCACTAGTGTTAGACAGTGTGGGAGAAGGACAATGTGGGAGAAGGTCTGACAACCGGAATATTACTAGCAAGGTCACCACTATCTTTCTTAGGTTCTGGGTTTTTAACAGACCCATCCACATTCTTATTTTGAGAGGTTTATCAGAGGGTTTAGGCACCGAACCAGACTTTTTAAGAATAGGACAATCTTTTCGAATATGCCCCTCTTTTTTACAGAGGAAACAAGCGTTAAGGCTACCAAGGGTTTCAGCAGGGCAAGAAAAACAATCTCCCCCAATATTAATATCCAGAGTTCTAGGAATATCAATTCCTAGTCTAATTGAAACCAGAACCCAAGCATCCAGATGCGGAATCAATCTGGAAGAGTCATCCATTCTAACAAGCTTCCCTATAGGTTCAATGATTTGAGGGATGAATTTCCATAAAAAAAGGAAGAACATTCATAAGCAGAAGCCATCTAGGGCAAGAAAGAGCCAGGATTTCCTCATGAACGGCTTCGGGAGACCAACTTAAGGCACGAAATGAAGTCTTGCCAACCAACCAATATTGCCTCTGAAGAACGGCAGCTTGGGTTTCATGGCTGCTAAAGAACAACACAAATAATCTCTTTTGAATTTGCCTACAGAAGGAAATACGAAACCCTAATTTCAAATTCCAGAAATTGTGAAACCAATCATCTATAAATTTTCTTGTAGGGCATTTCTCAACACAAGCAAAGAACACAGCAACATCCTTAAGGCTATTCTTTTCCAACGAAATTTCCTTAAGCATGGAATCATTAGGAGAAATAGAGACGGAATTCAAACCATCACCAGAGCTCTTACCTTCTGTATTGGAGTCAATTCCATAAGAGACAAACGTGGCGTCACTCGGTGGAGAGGAAACCCTAGCTGCCTCACTGAATGATTTCTTGGCGCTCGAGGGTATGGAGGAAGAAGAAATGGGCGGATCTGGCGCATTAACTGTGCCATCTGAATCCAGATCCATGAGAGCCATCTAACCGGCCAGCTCGCAGCAAGGAAATAAAACCCAAATAAATGCAAAGAGGGAGGGGGACAGAGATAGACCTACGTGGAGAAGGGAGTCCTCCTCCACCTAGCCAATTACAAGCACCTCGAGGCGCGCACCAGTGCAGGAGGGATAGCTAGAAACGCACGGTCTGGTAAGATCAACGCCGTGAAAAACAGAACTCAGAACCGAAAAAATGCAGAATCCCAATAAATCACTTTTTGGATTTTAAAGGCGTATTAAATTGATACATTGATTTTATAATGGAGGTCTAGACAGTTCCAAAAAGGCTTATTACTTTGAGAAATCATTTGAAATGTTAAAATTTATTATTTCTCTATCTGAAAACCTATGTAGTTCTGGAGACTGGACTTGATTCATCTCAGCCTTCCTAAGGACGAAAACCTTCGTGGAGAAGGTTGGCTTCGGTGGTGAAAGATCTGCCCTCTCTAATGTATTTGTAGAGTCACTCGGAGTTCTCATCTGCACTTCAAAAGTTATGGTATGGAATTTATGAAGTCTTTTCAAAGATCAATTTCAGAATTTAATCTCACTTTGCTAAAAGTTCAAATCAGTTTACTTGGATGCTTAGAAATTTCAATGAAATGCAGTTTGATGTGGATGGAAGACAATTTACATGAGATCTTGTTTACGGTATGAAGATGTTATTGAGTGTGGCTTTTCCTTAGCAGGCCATGGGTTTCTCTTTGTTGGCCATTGAAGTTGTGTAGTTGCTTGAAACATGGGTTTATTATGCCCTAGGCATGGTTGATTTGATAAACAATATCAAATCTTTTATGGTGCTCTTGACCTGAAGCTAATACTGAAGTTTGACGGAGTGGCTTGATTCTCAAAGTAAGAATATAAGTGGTATTTCTTGCTAGCATGAACTTAACGCTGAACATTGTGGTATGAAAGCTTAGAAGGCGATTAGAAATCAGTTAATCTCATAAAGGGAAACTTTGTAGTGGATGCAATTTCAGTTTGGGGTGTGGATGTATGAAGGAGAAAACAAGGTGATCTATATTCGTCATTGCTCAGTTAGTTCATCCTGGGCTGCATAGAGATTTAAGACTTGGACGTGGTCCCTTGACTCTCCTTGGAAGATCAATCCTCTTTGTATCTTTGGCATTGGGTATTGAAGATTGTTCAGCTTCAGCTCGCGCTATAAAATTGCAGTTTTCACTGTGTAGTTACTACCCATTGCTGTAAGCTATCATTTGGTTTTGCTATTTGGAATTGGTGAATCTGATGTGTACTTTCTTTATGTATCTAGAAGTCAATTTTCTGCAATAAAAAGGTCAGTTTGAAAGCTTATTCCTTGCTGCTGTTCAAGTTCAGAATTTATTTGTTATCTCAGTTATTCAATAGAAATAAATATTGCATGTATGCATTATCATGCAATACAAACTCAAGGACCAAACAAATCTGAAATTCAAAACTCTACAAACAAGTATTCTCTTTTTCTTAAGTGTGCAAACTATTTGACAAAATTCTCTGAGGGAAAAAGTGAAAATTTGGGCAATCCAATAGGAGGATGTTACATCTACCTTGCCTATATATACAAGGCTCTCATTGTATATTCACACACTCTCATAGCATATGATAGCCAAGTTTTTGTGTTCATTGTTTTACTACAAACAATTGTGCTTTCAGATCTTGACTTCTCCAACACTTGGCACAGGCTTAATCAAACGTTGGATGGACCTCCAACAAGAAAGTCTTTGGGCTCCTCAGAAACATCAGAATACACATGAAGGGATTTGATGCCTGAGTTGGGAGCTTGTGGACATTATCTTCCTTAACTTCATAAATGATGCAAAGAGTCAAAAGTTCATGCAGATTGACTTGTTTAACTACCAAAAGAAGTGGACTTGTATACTGTACTATCATTTTGCAATTGATAGGTCTTGATATGGAGTTTCAAGTATCAAAGAGCAGCAACCCAATAGAGGGAGATCACAATCAACTAGGTCTTGGAATGGCTTAATGGAAAACATCGTACAACACTTCCCAATGAGAATTGCGCATTCTCCCCCGTCTTAGACCCATCTCAATTGATATGAGCATAATTGGAAAAATGAAAATCATCAACCAAATTTTGTGAACTCAAATTCTTTGGGATGCTACTATCGAGGACCAACCACACCTGTTCGTTCTTACTTTGCAGAGGAGGATGGTATACATACAAAACAAGTGTGAATGTGAAAAAAGCAATGCATACCTCGCTGGTGCCGTTGACAGCAAAGGCACGGACCCCAGCACTGGCAGCAGCTCCAATCACTGAGCCCACGTCTGCTACTGTTAATCTTTTGTCTTGCAGATGGCAGTGCGCATCCACCAACATCAACCTCTGCATCCTCGCCTTCCACAGATTTAGTTTTATAGATTTATTACGCCGAAGGCCTACTATACTCATATATAGATGAAAAACGTCCCTCGGTAAAAACAAAACGTTTTTAATTTTATATGTTTGTGAAATATAAATGTATGGAAAATAAACAATTATTTTGTTTATTTTTAAATTTTATATTATTTTTTTCAAGATAAATAAGTTAATATTTTTCATGTATATATATAAAAACAAAAATTATTCTGCATTGATTTAAAAATATAATAATAAAATAGTATTATATAATAGATTAGAAATAATATTATTAATTATGAGGAATTAAAAGTGTTCTTATATAAAATCTAGTTTTTTATCAAAAATAAGTATAATATCAAATAAAAATAAAAATATCATAAAAAGAATATTGTAAAATATTATAATTTAATCATATCTGCTTCTTAATTCGTTGTCATAGGTTCTATTGGCACCTTTGAATTCTCGGTGTAGGCTAGGAAAAATTGTTAGCATAAAATATAAATAAGTCAACCATGAAAAGTGTAAACATCGTATTCAAAACAATCCTAACCTTTTAATGAAGCTTTTAAATCAAATTTGCACAAAGTATCATAAGAACGAAAATAATAAAGTCATGCAAACCTTATGAATTGCTTCATAAAGCAAGTATGAAAACGTAATAACAAATGAGGATACTTGAATCGTGGTTAGCCACAAAATGAGAAAGAAAGCCCTTTAAATAGAAAAATGACTCGAAAGTGAGCAAACACAAAATGAACATGCAAAGTGAAAGGAAAAGCCAACAAGCAATAATAAAAACCACATAATAAATCAAATTGAAGACAGGAAATCATAAATAAATAAAATTTATTGATGTCTAAGGGGACATTAGGATACATAGGAAAATTAATTAACTGATTAATTTCCTAAAAACAAAATTAGGACATAATTAAATAATTGTTAAAATTATTTAATTAAACATACTAAAATAACACAAAATAAGCGACGTGATGAAAGATAAATCAAAATTATGGAAAATGACTTAAAATGACCAAAAATGATTGAAATTGACAAAAATGGCCAAAATTGAGCAATTAGTGACCAAGGACATAAAAGATGACTAAAAAGGGGACTATGGAAATGATCATTTTTAGGTGTCCACATTTTGCCCTTCTTTGAGACAATGTGATTCTGAGCATTGTTCCAAAGAAAAAGAAAAACCACATTAAAAGGACGACTCAAACACAAAAAAAACCGTAAGGGTGCCCCTTAAAAAATTGGGCTAAAAACTGAAAAGAAGAGGCCAAATTTTTCGACGAAGATGTCAAAACCCAAAACCAAAACAAGACTGATAGAAGAAAGGAAAAAAGGCCAACTTGAAAGGACACGAGCCAAAACAAAAAGGAAAAACAAAAGAAAATCAATCCTTACTTTTCTCTATCAATGCATTGTTTGTCTTTTGTAGAGCTTTTTGATATAGCAAATTAGATGTGTGACATCATGACATATATGAAGTCAGAGCAATCTTGTGATCCTTTTTGTGTAAGACCAAACACAATGCAAAAAAGGAATGCCCCAATCTGTCCTGAAGCAGATGTACATCAAGGGTCGAGGTATGTGCGAGAGTCAACAAGTGAATGTGCCAACATAGACACCCAAGAGATACATGCCCTGGAACTTCATGAAAATGTCCCACAAATAAAAGACAAAGCCAAAAATAAAAGACCATGAACCATCCCAGCCACTCTCACCACTCAGCGGTATACTTGAGTAAGAATATGACAACAGATAATAGCAATGATAGATAAGACAAGTGATGTTGACATGACTGGAGTTTCCCCAATGGAGACAATCCAATCATGCAGCAAGAGTCAACACAATGGAAACAATCCACAACAGTTCATAAACAACTTCGAAATGAATAACAAATATGCCTTTTTATTATCAGATAATCAAGATCTACATCATACATGTCCAACATGCCAGGTTACATTTTAAGGCACACATGCCTGATACAATCAGATAACCAGATCCATACTAGATGCTAACCTCTCAAAGCTACCTACCAAAAATATCTCCCTCTAAAGACCCTAAGACTACTAATATATACAAGACCGCAACCCACAAGTCAGCCAGAAAAGATTGCATCCTCCAAGAAGAAGAAAACATGTTACACATATAGGTCATGACCCAAAATCATTAAGAATAACCTCTAATGCAAGAATTAAGAGATGCGATCATACAATAAGGTTAGCCTCAACATAGTAATGAGTTGGCATGATCACACATGGAGATTCCAACCGGTAGATCAGCAAATGATCATAAATCACCAAGACCAACTGAGCAACTAAAGAACAGAATAGGACCAAACCAAACTTAAGATATCTTCTCTGATATAGAATGAAACAAGATGTGATCATAGGAAAATGTTCCCCGAGATGTCTAGAACAAACCCATCAAATCGCATCAGCAAAAAATCCAACTAGAGTGATAGCCACCTAAAACACCAAAAATTTCCAACCGGATCATAACAACAAACAAACAAGAAGGAAATCTTTTTGGTTGATGCAAGATTGCCAAGATCCCAAGATGCTCTTGCATCAGACACCTTGGGTTAATAAAAAGTGAGTCTCTCACTTTGCAGCTGTAGAACAAATCCACAACTGGATAAAAATATTTTATTTTAACTTTAGGCTTCCCAACCCTCATGGTTAAGAATATGAACGATACACACAAACTCTCTGCCTCCTCTGATCTGATCTCCACATCCTCAACACCAAATCAAACTAGCCAACAGATCCATAGGAAGAACCAAATCGATAAGCCACAAAACTAAACTCAAGATCTACACTCTTCTTCTCAAACCCACTGATCAACTTCAACCACTCATTCTCATCACACATCTAAACACCCACTGTAATTAGTCCATCAGTAATCAAGAAATTGGGAACACCGCAAAATCCACCACCCTTATCCTTCAACCATTCATCCATCTTCATCATCGTCAACTTTGTCCTCATATCAGTCTTCATCTTCACTCTCAGCATATCTATCCTCATGCTCAAGTACTCATCTTTGTCAAGGAACTACAATCCCTCTTTCCACGCCTGCACTACAACACAAGAGACACCATCCTCTTCCACAACAATAATCTGATTAAAATCAACATCAGCAAAGAACCACATGTCTCCTCTCTCACACCCTCTAGGTAATCTTTGCAAGAAATCAAAACTCAACTAAAACAAATCAGTCTGCAACTCTCCATAAACATCATGTACATAATCACAACTAAGAGTCTTATCACAAGCCCTCTCATACTCACTAATCTCATCAAGAGTAACACCCCTACTGCAAATAACATCAGACTCAACAACTACCCCCAACAAGGTTATAAGATTCAACCAAAGGAATCTCAATTCCAACTTCAGCAACATCAAATTCTTCAATATCAGGAATCTCATTATCCTCCTCAATAACAAGAAATTCCTCAACTAGCTCATCAGATCCAAGTAATAGATTATGAAAATCACCCATAACCCTATCTACCTTATCCTCTACAATCTCAGTCAAAGTATTCACCGGTGTACATACCTCAACAAGCTTAATCTTGATCTCAGTAGTAACCCTAACTTGCTTTCTCCTCCTTTGCACAATCCTTCTCAAAGGTCAAACAATCCACCTCTTGACTGGTAGATGCCAACTCAATCTCTTCATCTTCTTAGTAGCTTCTTCACACTCACTCTTAGGTTTAGGATTCCTCCTCAAACCAACCAAAGCATTACAAATCTCAGACCTCAACTCAACCCTAAGGTCTTCAAACATTTTCTTCACACTTCTAGGGTTCATCCTATCCAATGACCTCTCTCCCTTCACAAGGAGCAACTGCCTCTGCTCAGCAATCTAACTGCAAGATCTCAATTGCCTCTTACTCGACAATCTATTGAACATGTTCTCATCCTGCCCCGAATTGGCGATTTGTCCACCAACAAGATGTCTCAAGGAACTCAACCCATTCCAAGATTCACAATCAACAACAACTAATCTTTGATCCATCCTCGCAAAAATCATCTGCCTTCATAGGTCAAATCTACATTCTATCATCCCACAACAAGCCCTCCACAGGATCATGAGCTTGAGAAAAAATAATTAACTACTGCATCATAAATTGTACTTCAATAAACTCATACAAGCCATCAACTAGCAATAACAAATCAACCTTTTGTATCAATCCCTTCCAACCACTCTTACGCAAGTCCTTCATTGATTCGAGCCAGATTTGGTCTCTGCCACCTCACAAGCAATGCCCCAAGAGCTTCTTAAGTCTAGGATCTCATATCACTGCCACCACAAGATCAAAACTCACTCTAATACCACCTGATGAGGCCAAGGTAGGATTTTCCCCAATAGAGATAATCCAATCATGTAGCAAGAGTCAAACAATGGAAATAATCCACAATAGCTCGTAAAAACCTCAAAAATGAACAATAAACATGTCTTCTTATTATCAGATAATCAAGATCTACATCATACATGCCCAACAACATGCTAGGTTACATTCTAAGGCACACATGCGTAATACAATCAAAAAACCAAATCCATGCTAGATGTTAACCTCTCAAAGCTACCTACTGAAAAATCTCTCCGTCTAAAGACCCTAAGACTACTAATATATACAAGACTACAACCCACAAGTCAGCCTAAAAAGATCACATCCTCCAAGAAGAAGAAAATGTATTACACATATACATTAGGACCCAAAATCAATTAAGAACAACCTCCAATGCAAGCATTAAGAGATGTGATCATACAATAAGGTCGACCTTAGCCATAGTAATGAGATGGCACGATCGCACATGGAGATTCTAACTGGTAGATTAGCAAATGATCAGAAATCACCACGAGCAACCAGGCAACTGAAGAACAGAATATGACCGGACCAAAATTAAGACATCTTCTCTAAAATAGAATAAAACAAGATGTGATCATATTCAAATGTTCCCCAAGATGTCTAAAACAAACCCATTAGATCACATCAGCTAAAAAGCCAACTGGAGTGACCGCCACCTAAAACACCAAAAATGCCCAACTGAAATAGAACAACAAACAAACAAGAAGGAAATCTTTTTGGCTGATGCAAGATTGCCAAGATCCCAAGATGCTCCTGCATAAAAAAGGCAAAGTAAAAGACCATGAACCATCTCGAACACTCTCATCACTCAATGATATCCTTGAGTAGCATAGGAATATAGTATCAAACTGAAATCAATGAAAGATTAAACTTACTAAACCAAGCGATCCAACAACCAATCAAATCTAATTGACAAAGTTGAAAGTTTAATATTAATGATCAATGTGTCTGGCTTCAGGAAGGACTCATCCTATATAAGACACATGATAAATAATGACAATTTCTTGTTTCGGGAAGGACACATCATGCATAAGACAAAATGACAATTGACTAGATAATGATGATTGATTGATGATGAAAATTTTAATGAAACTGATTGTTAACTCGATTGGGTAGGTTTGTCAATTGATGCATGATTCGTGAAGCGCGGGGTTCTACACCTCTTGATTGCATCTATTGAAATGTTTATTCTTGTTACAAGGGATAATTTATTGAAAACAAAATGAAAATGGAAATGACAATGAAATTGGTGCCAAAACTGACACTATTGCTTCAGATTTTTAAAAGTTATTTAATTTTTTTTGGATTTTTAACTTTTTAATTAATTTTTTCTTTTTTCAGGACTTTTTTATGATTTTCATGATTTTTTCAGGACTTTATTTAGTTTTTAAGATTTTTTGGGGCTTTTTACAATTTTTATAATTTGTTCAGGACATAAAGCTATTTACATGCGATACCCTCCAATTCATTAACGAAAAGTAACCCCCTCTGCTAATTGGGTTCCAGGAATCGCCCCCATCTCAAATTTTGCATTATATGCAAGGACCAAAGGAAAGGATTGTTGACATGTGTGACACTGTATGTGAGAAAGGATAATGCTAAACATTGACCAACCATATGGCACAAAAGGACAACCAGGATAGAGGAAAAGATGATTTGAATGATAGGTCCATGTGTAGGGGTCAAACAATAGGCGAATGAGATATAAGTAATGAAATGGGTGAAGGTTATATGGATACATTTCCAACTTAGATAGGGAAAAGATAGATAATAAAGCAATGACCACTACGCATGGTGCCTATTTGTCAGGTTTTCACCATGGTAATTACCCCAAGTCCATGCTTGTCAGGTTTTCACTATAGGGCGAATTTATTTATCTTTATTACTTTTTTGTTGCCAAGATGCTTGTTTGTCAGGGTTTCATCAAGTTGATTTTTTTTAATGCATAGTATTTCCAAAGGTACATGTTATTGATAGAACTTGATAGTGGTTCTCCCTCTAGTGTTGCCAACTAATATACCCTAGACCTATATGTTTTCATGATTACAAAGGGCCCAAAACAATTTTCTTCAAATTTACTAGAATTTTATTTGTTCTATCGATTTTTGGGGTTTGCACGAAGGACCAAATCTCCAACCTCAAACTTACAATCTTTGACCTTATTGTTATAATTTTCTTTGAGTCTATTCTGATATGCTTGCAAATGAGGTAGATCAACCTATCTTTTTTCATCTAACATTTCTAGATCATGTAATCTGGACACTCTATAATCGTATTCATCAATCAAGTGATGCAAAGAAACTCTTAATGATAGTATTTCCACTTCAACAAGGACTATCACTTCTGCACCATATACTAATGAATACGGAGTAGCTCCTGTAGGGGTATGAATGTTGGTGCGATATACCCAAAATATTGGATTTAACTGTGTATGCCAATCACGGTTAGCGCATTGACAGTATTTTTGAGTATTTTGGTGATTATTTTATTCAATGCCTCAGCTTGACCATTACCCTATGGATAATATATTGAAGAGAATCGTTGCTAGATATGAAATTTTTCACAAATTTCTATCATGTCCTGATTATTTAATGGTAGCATTTTATTTGTAACTATGGCCAAATGTATCCCATCATATCTGCATATAATGCAGCTCAAAATGAACTTTGTAATCTGCTTATCTGTGATGTACATCATGGGAATAGCTTCTATCCACTTTGTGAAATATTATATTGTTGTAATTATGTACTTATGGTCATTTGCTGAGGTAGGATGAATTTTGCCAATAAGATCAAGAGCCATTTAGAAAAAGGTTAGGGGGATATAACAAGTTGAATTATTGTGTTGGTGCATGAATTAAATCCCCATGCATTTTACATTTATAATATCTCTTTGTGAAACTATGGGCATCATGTTCCATGGTCGGCCAATAATATCCATCTTTAACAAGTTTCTTTGCTAGATTCATAGCAGTGAAGTGGCCTCTATATACACTATCGTGTACCTTGTGTAATATACTTCACACCTCTTCTGAATTAAGACATCTGAGGAGGGTTTGGTCAAAGGAACATCTATACATGGTTTCACCAATGATAACATATCTAGAGGCTTGACAGATAAAGGATCAATGTTGATTGGCAGATAAGTCATGGGGTAAGGTTTGGGCACTTGAGTAATCATATATGGATTGGTACCAATGGAAATTGGGACCAACAATTTCACACACAAGCTTAGATTATTGAATTTCAAAGGCTGGCACAAGCAACTATTCCACCAAGAATTTGTATCTCTCTGTATTTTGTGGCATGTCAAGCATCAATGCAATAGTAGCCATTGCATATGTTGGTTTATTTTGAAGTTGTGACACTTGGTTGAATATGATGGTGTCAAACTTATCCTTGAGAGTATCAACCAAATTATTATAGGGGACAAGTTTCTCATCTTTTGCTTCATTGTCATTATTCACATGACAGATGACCAATAGGGAGTCACCATAGACACATAGATACTATTGAATTATATTGCAATCCTTAGTCCTATGATCAAGGTATCATACTTAGCAATATTATTTGTGCATTCAAAAGTTATTGTATAGGACTTCAGGATTACATCTCCATGTGGTGTGATAAATAAAATACCGGCCCCAGAACCATTTTTGGTGTGTGATCTGGATCAAAGAAGAGTTGTCATTCATTGGATGTTATGATTGAGAAGACTACCTCTTCCGAAAAATCTGACAATAAGGGGTGATCATCTAGAATTGGCACATTGGTGAGTTGATTGGCTACGACTTAACCGTTTATTTCTTTTCTATCTATGTATTCAATATTAAACTCACCAAGAATCATTACCCACTTAGCTAGACACCCTATGAGAGTTTCCTTACCAAGAAGATATTTCAATGGATCCATTCTTGCCACTAGGAATGTCTTACGATTTAACATGTAATGCATAAGCTTATGAGTGACGAAGATGACTGATACGCATGTGTGCTCAGTAGGCATGTAATTCAATTTATACCCAACAAGCATCTAAATGATATAATATATTTCCCTCTATTGTCCCTTCTTCGTTATGTTGGGCTAAGAGAGCTCCCAAAGTTGTGGCAGTTGTTGAGATGTATAAATTGAATGGTTTTCCCTCAATGGATGGCATCAGTACAAATGGTGATAGTAGATATTCCTTGAGTTTCTCAAATGCTTTTTAACAATATTCATTCCATTTGAAGGTGAAAACTTTATGAAGTAAATGTTGAAATGGATGGCATTTATCATCTAATTGGACAATGAACCTTTTGATTTATTACAGTTTCCCTTGGAGACTTCTTGGTTTCTTTATATTAATAGGTGGAGGCATTTCTATTATGGATTTGACCTTAGCAGAATCTACTTCAATGCCTCGATGAGAAATAATATATCCAAGGATTTTTCTGGATACAAACCCAAAGATGCACTTGTTAGGATTTAATTGAATCTTATATTTCTCCATTATATTAAAGATCATATCTAGGGTGTTCAAATGATTATCTCGTGTATCTGATTTTCATAGTAGGTAATCCACATAATCTTCCATTTGTTTATGCATGAAGTCATGAAAGATTGTTTTTATTTCTCTTTGATATGTTGCTCTAACATTTTTGAGGTCGAAGGGTATTACATTCCAACACTAGGTTCCCCATGCACAAGTGAATGTTGTTTTTTGTTGATCTTCAAGGGCTATTCTAATTTTATTGTATCTTGTAAGTTCATCCATCAATGAAAAAATTTCATAGCCAGTTGTAAAATCAACTATGATATCAATATTAGATAGAGCAAAGTCATCTTTTTGACATGTCCTGTTCAAATCTCTGAAGTTGGTGCAGATTCTAATGCCCCCATTGGGCTTACTCACTAGGACCAAATTTGAGATCCAATCTACATACTCAATTCTTCTAATAAACCCCACATCTGATAATTTCTTGAGTATAGCCTTGACCAATAATACGTTGTGAGGATTCATTTTTCTTAATTTTGGTTTGACTGGTTTCACACCTAGTTTTAGGGGAAGATGATGAAGGACAAACTCAGGGTCAAGTCCTGGCATGTCCACATAAGTCCAAGAAAATTTTATTTTCCTTTCTAAGAATAATTTTGTGAAGTCTTTCTTTTCTTGTTCTATTAGTGATTTTGCAAAGTGAATGATTTTGGATTCTCAGCTATTCCTAGGTTGATCTCTTGTGTCTCTTCTACCAGTAATAGAGACTTTTCTTAATATTTTAGGGGTACATCTAGTCTTCCATCCTTGGGCACCTTAGAGAGGTTTTCGCCCTCATATACATCCTTTCTTTTTATTCCTTTTTTATAATCTAAAGGTGCCTTTTGGTTTTTACCAAAAGACTTATCTTTTTCTCCTTTTTCTTTATTTTTTTAATTTTCATTTTTGCATCTAAAAGACGAAGTTGACTCCCCAAAATATGCCATATAATTCAATACCATTGGGAATCATGCCTTGTGATCACCCATTGGTATTCCTCCTCTCAACTCAAAGAACTCAACTATAGCCTCATCATTTTCAAAGTAATCCAAGCTTGGTGGTCTTTGTTGATCCCAATCAATCAATTGAGGGTATACTAGGGGCATGTTATCATCGACGCAATATAATTCTTGGGTGACGAGTATTATAGCTAGGAAAAAGGTATCTAGATAATAAAAGGTCTTGATCCAGGTCTAAGGAGTGGGAATAGGTTTCATGTGTTTGTATTCTAAATGTAAGTCACCAGGATTAGCAAAGACATTTTCTAGGGCATATGACTCAAAAGAATAGGAATCTCACTCCCATTCATTAGAATCGGTCTCGGCATAATTTTCCTCAAGTGTCTTCTCATCATTAGGGGCACTCCCCTTCTCACATGAATATAACTTAGTACTCGAAGAGACAATTTATAATGGTACAAACCCAAGTGTGCTTAGGTTGCTTTTTTAGTAAAATAGGTTCTATGACACCTAGTTTTTGTGTGTCAAGGCCACTGTGTCCATCGTATCCCTTCTTTTGCATTATTTTGAACCCTATTCCATATTGTTCAATGGGTAAATGTATAGGGGGTTTCTTTCATATTTATAAATTTAGTTAGAGATGTCTTCTTCAATGGTTTCCTTGCCTTGATCTCCCCATTTGGAAAAAGTATTCAGGGGTTGAGATTGAATAACAACTTTAGGCTCCTTTTGTAAGGGGCATGGTTTTCTATAAGATTTTGGAGAAAGAGATAGGTTCCCAATGTGAAAGGTTTGGGCCAAAGTGAATTATTCACACCCTTGATCTTCAACCTTGAATTTTCCTTTCACCAGGGTCATAGGGTCCACATATTTAGATGAATTGGAAGATGTTGCTTCTGAGTTCATAGACACTTGTTTCTTAGGAATCCCTCTTAGATTGGTACAATATTGAAAGGGATTAGGTTCACCAGGGATAGTAACCTCCATGTCATTGTATGGATACTTTAGACATTGATGGTATGTGGATGGTTTTGTCTTCATCGCATGTATCTAGGGGTGGCCGAGAATCATGTTATTAGGTAAATCTAAGTCCAATACTTATAACAATGTGTTTTCTATAGCATGACCAACCCAGATGGATAAAGTAATTGTCCCTTTAGAAGACCTTTCTGCATCATCATATGATTTTATAGTTATCTTTTGAGAAGCATACATATCATCTTCAGTGTATTTAAGAGTTATCACAACCCTCAATGTGCAAATATTCAGTCCTCCACCATCTATCAATAATCGTCTGATCTTGCAACTATTGACAAATACTTCTAGGTGTAGTGGGTCATTGTGATGAGGTCTACCGTGAGGGGTGTCATTTTCAATGAAGGAAACATGTTGAGAATCTACAAGGTGACCTATCATAGCCTAAAATTGTTCGACATATATGTCATTGGGAACTGTGGACTCTTGCAATGCTTTATCTAAGACAACTTTGTGCGTGGGGATATGAAACGCAATTCAAGGATAGAGATTTGTGTGGGTTTTTTTCCTTGATGGTCAAGAAGGTTGTATTGAATAGTTGGTTGTGGCTTCAAAGTGGGTCCTTACAAGGTAAGCTTATCTCGTTGGGTAGTCACTGCACACTGAGGATCTTGTTTTTTAATATTAAAGGTGGCCACATGACTATCTTAGGGATAATTAATCATTTAATTATGAGGGGTCCTATTGTAATTCACATTATTCATGTTGGAGCTAGAGGCTTTTCCCTTCTCATAATTAGGTAATGGAGTCTTAAAAAATGTGTGATCGGTATTATAGGATGTTATTGGAGGTTGAACCTCAATTATGCCTTAATAGATTAAATATTGGATGGCATGTTTCAAATGGAAATATGTGGTTGTCGTGTGCCCCTACACTGGTGGTATTGATAATATTCATGGTCTCTCTACCACCGAGGTTTAACCAAAGGTTCTTCTTTCAATTTGGGAAAATGGATCAAGTTTTACTACAATAATTGTTTCAAGGTTAAATCAATGGGTTCTCTCAATGGTGTGAATTGCCTAAGCGACGCATCACTAGGTCTGAGAGGCTTGCATTGGGTATTCTATTGAATCATATTTATTGCTGAATTTGTTCAGGGTGGTTGATTGGTATATTGAGTATTCAGCACCAGGGGTGCTAGAAAACTAATATTAGCTTGGGTATTACCAACAGTTCTTGCATCAAATACTCCATCATTAGTGACAATCTTATTTCATGACCAAAATTTGTTCTTTTCATTCGACCCACTTGAGTTATTATTGTTATCTCTGTACAACTTAATGACACCCTTTTAATGAGAGCACTCTCAATTTTCGTCCCCTTTCTGATGACTTTATCGATGATACTAGGACTTTTGATCTTTAACTCATACATTAATTCTAGTACGAGATTCTCAATGAAAAAATTATCTATTGTTCCTCAGGGATATAAAAAGGACATTGACTGACAAGATTTTGCCATCGTTTTAAGAATGTCATGAAAGGTTCACCAATTTTCTGTTTGGTAGTGCATAAATTATCATGGTGACCTCACTGGTGATATTGAAGGCAAAGTGTGTGATAAATTTCCTAGCCAATTCTTTCTAGGATCTAATGTTTATAGGGCATAGGTTAGCATACCATTCACGGGCTTGTCTAGTGAGACTCCTTGAGAAAAGATGCATAAGATAGGTGTCATCATGGGAAACCTCTAGGCATAATGCATAAAATTATTTTTTATGATCCTTGGGTTTCCCTTTCCTTTGTACTTCTAAAATTTGAACACTTCAAAATTTGGCGATATCTCTTTAGGGACTAGGGACAAAATAATTATAATGAAAAACTTTAGAGACTTACCACGATATCGTAAAAGGAGAAATATAATGTTGTGATATAACAATCAACATATCATTATTTCGCAACAAAATAAAATGAGACAACGAAATTGTGATAGATATGTGGTATTCACAAAATGGATCTATAAAAAAGACATGTATGAAGAAAATGCAGCCAATTTTTTTGATTTGACGCCACATATAACTAGCAGTCGCATGCTTTTGTGCATGCAACGGTGAACCGATAAGAGATTTGATTTTACCAAATAAAGAGCCATTATAAAAAATAATTTTAAATGGATGAACACTTAATTTTAGAAGAAATCTAATACTAAAATCTAAATCTATAAAGAATCTTTTTTAACTTTTTTTCTAGATATATAGGCAACATTTTCTATTTCATTATATTTTTCATTTAGCAATAGTTTAAAATTAAAATAATTTCTATTTTTTTTTATTAATTTTAGAATAAATCTAAAACTAAAATCTAAATGTCCTTTTTAGTTTTTTCTATCAATTAATTTAAGAATAAATTTAAAACCAAAATCTAGATAGCAATTGAAAATTTCTTTATTCTTTTATAGCTTTTTTTAAAAATTAACAATTTGACATTTTTATTTTTTTATTATACTAATTGAAATTAACTATATTATTAATATATTTTTTAAATTAAAAATATCTCATCATAATTTTAGAATTTTAGATTTGCAATTTTAAATAAAAAATACTTTAAAAGGAGCTTTAATTATAAGATCGGTTTTTGACAAAAGTTCCCAAAGATATTAAGAAGCATAAGATCCCAAAGTTCATTATCTTAAGAGTTGGTTATATGCTTTGTACTATGGAAGAGAGAGCAAGGCTTGATTCTATATATGCAGTCTTTGAATATAAAACATTTGCAAAAAGAGTATAAAATTCTATTCAATCTTAGCAATAAAACATTTAGCCTCCAACGGAAGCTCCAACGTTGTCGACTACACCTTGTCACCATGCAATCAAATAGCTTAAGTAGTCTTGCTACTGATTATTCAGCTTGCTACTGTGCAATCAAACAATTAATGTAATCTTGTTGTTTATAATTCACTTTTTAAGAACTTAAGAGATTTACATCAGCTCATGTACCTTAATAAAATCATTTCATTTCTATCCCTTAATGGAAGCTTCAACTAATACTGTTCATTCAAAAATCCTACCAAATATATATCCACTACCAAAACCCATTCCACCACAAATGATCCATATGAAAAAATCAAACCCAAAACTTTTCCCTTAATACAAATCCACGCTAAAAACCAAAATATACTCAAACATGAACAAATCTGCAAAAAACGTGAACAAATATGCAACAAATTGAATATTACCCTTAATCCTTGTTTCTTGTTTCCTCCTTGCAGAAAATAACTATTTTTAATCAAATGAACCATTTACTTTGAGAAAATGATATAAAGAATTCTATTCCATGCAAGATGAGTTTTGGATAGTACTTTTAAGACTTGTAAAAGCCTAAGATGAAACATAATCAACAAGGTATATTGGATCAGCTGACAAGATTGACATCTTCAGAAGAAAAAAATAGCTAACAAAAATGAAAGTAAATAAGTATTACAATCATGCCCAGTAAACTATTCAGTCAATAACCCTAGTTTTATCCTCTTTAAAATGTTAAAAAAATAAGAAATAGAGAGCATTGAATACAATAAATTATTACTCCATACTTAGCCTTCTTTGTTTGTTTCAAAATTCTTTCGTTCATAGAAATCAAGCCAAATCAGCTTTGTGTTCCACTTGTTATCATTTAGTTACACACTAAATTGATAAATTGATAGCTATTTTACATTGAATTATGGATTTGATAAGTTGTTGTCCTAAGTGCAGAATTTGCTTAAATTTAGAAGACAAAGTACACATGCAACATAGAAACTATAAACAACAAAAGGATTTCATAAAGGTACATCTATTCAACACTATTATTCAGATATTGAAGACAAAATACTTTGCTTTTGCATTCATGATAACATTGATAATGTTCTAGGTATTGATCAAATTTAAAATTTTCAATTTCATAAATGGATCATTACATTAAACATCCAAAATGAATGTAATAAGAAAATATTCCTTCATAGGTTACATCTTTCAATTGCAAACATATAGAATATGTACAATGTCGAAAGTAATAAAAGAGCATTAGCGGATTTAGGGATCTAAGCATTGCCTTGGAGAGGTCTTTTTGCATTCTGATAACCAGTCATCTGGATCTTCATGTCTTCTTCCTTGTCTTCATCCTAAAATCTTCTTCTGATTTATCCTGCATCATAGAGAGAAAGAGTAGTTAGATCCAAGTTGGATCTAAAAAATGCATAAATCCCTAAAAACAGCATGTTGCAATCACACTTTCAGAACTGCATATCAACTATGTAAACATCAATGCAATAACAAGGTATACATCTGCAATAACTAAATAAAGTATCAAAGGGACATAGTTTTATGAAACCTTTGACTGCATATAGTTGTTATCCTACATTAGGAAGGGATTTCTATTTAGGAAAGCAGGAAATCCACATGATAGGTTAATAAATCCAACCAGCAAACCCACATTCATACATAAATGTCATCCCACATGACATTTACATACATGCATGGATTAGCTGATTGAATCCATCAACCTAACACGGGGACTTAGTGGTGTGTGCAAGTGAGAGATGTCCACAAATTCTAAAGTATGATATGTAGGAAAGAAAAGAAGACACAACGAAGTAATAGCAGTGTTGTTATAAGAAATGCATATGAAATCAAATGATGCAGATTGTTCCTAATTGAAGGATGTTACAACAAATAGGAAGCAGACTTGCAGATTAAATAAGTAATGTGTGTGCAGAAGAGAGTGAACATGTGCAAAAGGGGAGGGTCAACAATGATATATTTAGCTATAGATGATGCCATAATGATCAATTGACATCATATGTTTAAGTAAAAGAGAGTAATAACAATGCTATTATAAAAGATGTTGGGTCATAGCAGTTGGCATCTAAGTGATTAATGTAAAGCATAAGTATTCACATATACAATGTTTCAGAAAGGGACTTAATGTTTCCAACTGAGAAGCAAAGATTGCAGGACCTTTGTTGATTAATGAACATAATGGTCTGAATGTTGATTCACAAGTGTCATTTTGGCATTTTCATAAACTAAAATTGTTTATTATGTTCACTAATCTAACAAGTGCATAATGTTGTTGTTTGAGAGCTTAACATAATATTTTATAGTGTTTCAAGCTGACTGGTTTCAACTTCACAATCATAGAAAGAAGGTGCAAAACAAGCTGAAATATTAAAGCAAAGTTCCAAAAGTGTTCCAGAACAGTCATGATCAAATACCAAGTTACAATTACATAAACACTAGTATAATATATCTTTGTTGATTCCAAAGTACAAATTCAATAATATCACTGTTGTTGCTGATTACAGAAGGAATGCTATAGAATTGTGCTATAAAGTATCATAAAATGTTTACAAAATGCATCCTTGAGCGTCACGAGCCCATGCTCGAACTTCATTAATAATAAATAAATATTTTTACATCATATTGCATTTCTTTTTAAAAGTTCATATTCAACATCAAAAAAGAGAACTGTATTTAAGCCTGGTAATTTACCAGTGAGTCTAGGAGTGTTCTCTATTTTCGAATATTGAATTCAAGTTACCAAAGTGACTGTGCCATCGAAAGAAAATAAATGGAAGCATGAAGAAATGACTAAAAGAAATGAATGACTGGTATTCTAAATGTGTTACGAGTGAGCATGTTAATAGTGAGAAAATATATGTAATATAATCAAGTTGTACTATCATTCATTTATCAAGTTGTGGGTATCATTTTATAGATTTTTAAAGTATGCAAGCCATCTACAACCATATGAAGTTCACAAATTCATCAAAGAAACAAGTTGTAGGATTGCTTTTTCAAACAATGGAGCATCACTCTCGGCCTTTTATCAAATAAACTGTGTTGGAAGCAAAATGAGATGAATGGTATCTAATGATAACTTAGAAATCAGAAATAGTACAAAAGAAGTAAGCATGAAGATTTCAAAAGATGATCAAATGTAACAGTAGTAATTGAGAAAAATATGTTCAACAGTAAACACTAGTTCAATCAAACTGTTTGTTCATATTTGCATCGGGCACGAGACAAAGTGGGTTTTTTATTTTGTGCACTAAAACAGTATTTTTATGTGCTATCGAAAGATGAAGAAATAGGGAGACAAGAATGTTTTAAAGCTATAGACAACAGGCAAGATAGAATGTTCAGATTTAGTAAAGTACAAAATGAGAGAAGAGTTTTAAATAACTTATCTTCATTTTTCTCCATATTTTATGCAATAAAATCTGTGCTTGACATCTAGTTTCAGTCAGCTTGGTAAGAGTCTTAAGATGTGGCTGAGAGATGTCATAATTAGTGCCGAGTTACATTTTTTACATCTCTCAGTCATAGCTTAAGCTGTACCGAGATGATTGAAGAAGACCCACAAGTGATGCAGCTATAAAGATGAAGAAGACCCACATCAAAAGTGGTGTAATAAACAAATTTCATGCTCAAGTCTTGTCAGTTGAAAGAATCGAGACTTACTGGTCAGGCCAAGATTAAAGATGAAGGAACTCGTGCTTGAGGCCAAGTTACAGCAACTATGACTTATGATTCAAATAAAACTCACAGCCCAGTAGCCATTTATTCACAGATGTAAGCCTAGAAAGAAGCTGCAAGTTAGATATCATCTACAGAATGTGCAAAGATAGACTCAAAGTTTTGGCCATAACCCAAATGAGAAACACACAGTTTCATACATTTTTGAGGCTAAGAAATGTGGAGTCCAGGTTCAAACAAGACTCAACATGCAATGCCATTATTAGGGCAGGTTCGAAGAGCTCATATTCAACAAACAAGAGGAGCCCGAGTTTGAGTTCTTGCAGTGATACATACAAAACGCAATATATTATGGTGTTTAAACTTCACATTCAACAAGAAGTACAGTTGTGGTTAGAGCTTGAGCTCCCATAATACATGCAAAGAGGCGACATATTATATGACATGCGAAACATACTGAATAGATCCCGCAAATGGAGCACACAGATCCAACTAGAAGTAGAAAGCCCATGGTGGAGTCCAAGTAAATGCAACGCCATTATCATGGCAGGTTCAAAGACCCACATCTAGAACATTAACAGAGGAGGGCTCGAGTTATGTAATAAAGATTTGAAAGCTACAAGTTCAAATTAGATGACCTCACACTGAACATAACTCAAGTTTTTTTTTGCTAAAGGAAAAGGTTACTTTCTGTTGCAGCTCGAGATCCATGCTCGATGTGTATGCACATTTTTGGTTGCAGCTGAAGATAGAAACAAAATGATGGAATGGTGAACTCCAACTCTCAATGGAAGCCGAGTTCCATTTAAACATGCAATGACCCAGAAGGAATAATACACTCCAGTTAAAAGAAGAAGCCAAAACTTCCTAACAAAATACAAAAACACCATCATTCGTGGCTTTAAAAACTTTAGTGTAAAGCACATAGACAAAAGCTGAGTTTCATAGAAACATACAAACTGCAAGAGGCCGAGTTACCTTCTCAACTTGGTGGAAACTACAGAGAGGAGTCTCAACTCCATGATCAGAGCCAAAATTCATGGAAAGATTCCAGCAAACAACAAAGACACAGTCTGAATGCTAGTATGGCGGCGCCAAACAATAACAGTAGAAAAAAACCCTAAGTTTTCTTCAAGACACAACATGCAAAGATGAAAATGCCTATATTCGATTTGATGGAATTTTGGAGTCCATAATACAGTCTGAGTTAAGACACTGTCAGCAACAGTGCATGGTGGCGCTTCATCAAATATCACGACAGTTCTCCAAATCCTTATGCAGCTCGATCACTAGTTGATTTTTTTTGTAATGAACTTTGGTCATGTCGACCATAGTAAGATTAGGGTGGTTAGTGCTAGCTTTAGTGTTAAGCGTAGTTAGGGTTTTTATTGTCATGCATTATGGTAGTTAGGCTTTTGACATTATTTTGGTGTTTTAATATATTTCTTGTTATATATATTAAAATATGTTGTAAAATATGTAATTCTTCCAAGGCATCAAAGTTATAAATTGGTATAAAGATGTAAATCAAATATATCAAACATTAGGGGGGATAAGTCTAGGGATAGATTTTAGGCATGGATTATGCCATAAAGTTAGGGTTTTTTGAAATCATGGAGGGCTTGTTAGAAGCTATATCTTAGGGACACCTTTTTGGGCTAAAAATCAGGGATACCTTCTGTTTAGAGGCACTTTTAGGGGGAGGATCTCATTTTCAAAATTAGCCTTGGAGGCTATATAACTGAACTTCTTTTTCATTTAGAGGGGTTCAAAATTTGGGGATTTTGGAGGTATTAGTGAACATATTGTTCCTTTGCCCATTTCTTTTGCATTTTGTAACCATTTTGCCGATTTTGGAGATAATAAAGCTAGCCTTGCTATTCATACATCTTTTCTGAGTTTTTCTATCTATCCTTCTAAATTTCTGCATTTAAGTGTTTCTTCTCTTTTAAATATAGATTAGTGAATTGCTCAAATTCCTATTCTAGAGTTATAAAGAATCATCCTTTTGCAGAAAGTACCTGTTTGTGGATCAGATCTTCACCATTAGTGGTATCAAACCCTAATAGTAAGCTCTTGGTCATCCTAGGTGTTAAGAAGTGAAACTATTGTAGAACTTAGTAATGTGTGTTTTGTAGGTACAGTCTTGCAATTCTAATAAATTTGCATCCATCTTTGGTGTATCACCTTTCTTATTTAGTTTTCTTTTTTCAGTTCTCCTTCTCCCTTTTCCCAAAACCATAAAAGTCAGCATTAGGTGATATCCCGAATCTAATAGGAACCGGCCTAGAACCTGGAGATTCATTCTCTCATCCACCAAGGAGAATGTTTCCATGTTCCAATAGGATGGCTAGATTCTGCATCCAGCTATAGGCACAATCCTAATTGAAAACACCACTTTCAATGAAATAATTTGTTTTTATAAACGAAGCCCAAACAAAATCCATCAAATTAGGAGGTAAAAATAGAGATTGCAATCTGAATTAGAAACATAGAGGAAAATCATGAAAAAATAGGCAAGATTCATTATTGGAAAAACCTAAAAAATAAGGTTTCAGTCTTATCATAAACTTAAAAAAAATAGAGAGGACTGACAACTTTCTGGCGAAAAAATGCAATTTCCGGGAGCAAAGCTCCCACACAAAGCCTATCAGCTTAAATATAACCATTTCAAATATCAATAGAATGTTCAAATATTTCAGATCAAAATGATGAAGTTACCAATTTTCAACCTTGGAGAGGAAGAAGTAATATTTATAATTTTCATTGCAGTGAAATGCCACGATTAAAGGTTGTACATGAAATAGCATTTGAGGGAGAGTTATCTCTCCAAATTTTGTTATTGTTGAATGAAGTTATGTATCATGCTGTAGTTATGGGTACATAATGCCAATGAAATGTCTTATGGAATCCTTCAAAGATGGTATAAAGAAAAAAATGAAAATATTTCCCAGATGTTTTTTGAAGAAAGCTGCAAATAGAATATAATAGGAAATCAATTAATATACAACTGCTTTGCATATTGAAATATTTCCAACGACTTCTGATAAAAATATAAAAGCACATGATTATATTGCTCAGGGTTATATGATATTTTGGTAAGATTCATACATTGAAAGCTTAAAATGAAATATTTCAAGTGATATTTGTGTGAGATGCTTTGGCATTTAACAAAAAACGGGGAAATATGTTAAAAACATATTCACTTTGAAAGTGGAGTATTTTCAAACAGTATGGGAAAATTGAAGGTAAAGATAGGTACATCAAGGAGTCAAAGTACCAAACTTAATTGTTGGATGATGTCAGTAGAAGAAATGTCACTACTGTAAGGAAATATGTTTTTCGTTTGCGCCTTTAGTTGCACAAAGTGAAGGCCACTAAAAAGGAAAAAAATGGTGTTAGAAAGAAAAGTGCATATTGCTAAAGATAAACATTTGTGAATGATTGTTGGAGCAAGTTTTGGTAGTGTTGAATTTGTTCATTGGTTGAAAGTAGTTTTTGAGAGATATAAATGTCGCAATGATAATAGAGGAAGTTGTCGCCAAACTAGGATTATCGCATGTTTGATTTGATTTCAACAGAGATTGAGAGGTGTCACACATTGAATAATTATAGATTATTGAGGAAATATCCCAGTTAAGAAGATATTTGATCGTTGCATGAAGTAATGATTACAGATAAATTGTCTGTAATAAATTGATTAATAGATTGTAAGTTTTTATAGAACAAGAAAGTGCACTTTGCCAATGTTGGCTAAATTTTTTGTAATTCACTATGACTACAACTTTCAAAACTATGACTTAGTTAACATCTCATGATGTTTCTCCCTCTTCTCAACAATAGGGGAAACTCTCTTCTTAATATAAGTGGATTCAACAGAGACCTAACTCAAATTAACAAAAGGGCGGTTCTTCTTAATCAATTCCTCTTTTATCAGGAATGATTCATACACAACTACAACTTTTCAAATTAACAAAGGGTATCTATTGCTACGATAATACCGGTGGCTCGGGGATTGAAATAAGAACAATACCAAAGACAAAAATCTACTTATATATTTTTTGAAACAAAGACAGGAACCCAAATTCTCTTGCGCTTATCTCGAATAAGGATTCAATAATTAGAATAACCAGTAAGACACAAAGTCTCTTATTGGATACTCCCAAACTTAGTAAAAATACTTACAACTGAAGCCAAAAGTCTCTGAGATATAAGTAATTGCAACCACTACTACCTATAACAATTATTTCTCTTGAAGAATAAAGTCTTCAAAATTTGAATTGAACTATAACTCTGAATGCAATAGGAAACTCAAATTCCGCACAATTGAATTCAAATACCTCTTGAACAAAGAACCAAAAATCATGATCAACTTGAGAAAATGTTGTCACATAATAGTTTAGATTGACACAAAGTCTCAAAATAACCTACTTCTTTTATTATATGCAATTCAATCTACATCCAAGCATAAAATCTTAAAGCACATATACAAATTGACATAGTTTTCTTGCATTGCCAAAAGATGAAAAATACAATGAATCTCCCTCCTATATAGGTGAGGGGATGAGAGAGAAATGTGGGAGAAACCCAACAATTTTTGACCTATTCCCTAACTAACTTTGACTTATTCAAATTACAAGTCCTAACTAACTTGACTTGTTGTTGGATTACATGTTACAACTTTACAGGTGATACTATCACATGCAATTACATCTTGTTCCTACATTACATATAATTTGTCAATAAAAAATATAGACACCCTAAAATGGACATATTTGTGACCTTACATTAAAACACTAATTTTCAACTATTGATTAATGGTTTTTTAATCATTAATTAATCATCTATTTCTTCTTGTAACATAGAAAATAGAGGTCACCAACAATGTAACATAAGAACATGTAACATTTGAAATATATGGGGGAAAGATAAGATATTCCTCTTCCATCCCAAGATGCACAAATGAAGGATCCAAATTGATCAACCCAAAAAGGATCAATGCACAAATGAATCAATCATTTGGAAATGAGAACAAAGAGGAAAGTCTTAAATTCCCCCATTTTATGGAAAGGAATGAATGTGTGATAGATTTAGAATGATTAAGGATTTGAATTGAAATGGATAGGAGAAATGTACTAACCTTGAAATATTATAGATCAAAGAATGTTGTTTTCTGGGGTTTATACTATGTTTCTAGAAAAACTGAAGTATGATCCGGAAAGAAAACACAGAGAAGAACAAAACCCAGAAATCATTTTCTGATCCAACACCATCTTATGAAAAAGGTTGACCTTGACCCACAAATGTCACCCTGACCCAATAATGTTGACCTTGACCTGCACAAGTCCGACAAAAAATCTGTTCACGGATCCTGAAAGTTTGTCAAAAAGGGTATCCAGATCTGGGTTCAAATCCATAGTCCCAAACCTATACCTACAAGAAAAAGAGGTTTTTTTTGTTGGGGGGGAGGGGTTTGCCTTGGTCAAACCCTAGTTTTGGAATTAACCTCAAATATATAATTGAAATTGCAGAAGTAAACAAAGTAAATGCATAAATTCACCTTGCTTGTAAAAGTCCTTATGGAGGATTCGAATCCTTGAATCCACAAGTATGTAGGCACCGATGGATCTAGAATTTAGAATGTAGGATTTCTTCAATCAATTGCTTGTTGATCTCCAACACCAAATCTTGAATGGGTTATTGAATTGGAAGAAGCTTGGAAGAAGGTGGATAGAGAGATCACCCAAAAGGGCACTATGTGACTTGAATCCTTCAATGGCCTCCCATGGATCTCTTTAAATGCTTTAAGGCTTGATGGTGGATGAATCCTTGCTTCAAATATTTCTTGATTGCTTGCTTGAATCTTCACTTGATGATGTTTGAGAATGCTTGATCACCTAGTTGATGGTTAGAGAAAATGAGAGAGAAAGGCTTCCTTTTATATGAAATTAGGGCACAATCTCCTAAGGAGGCTGACATAGGAGAATAAAATTCCCATTAAAGCCTTTACCCCAAGGAGAGGACCTAAGTTAAATATAATTTAGGAATCACCGCTTCGGAACCCGAAACAGCCGACCCGGAAGTGGGAAATGACTTTTTGCAAAGATCGACATCCAGAAACTATGAAACCCTGAAGTTTGAACCCTGGGTCAAGGTCGAGGTTGACCTTGAACTAGGTCAGGGTCAAGGTTGACCTTGACCTAGGTCAGGGTCAAGGTTGACCTTGACCTAGGTCAGGGTTGAGGTCGACATAGACCCAAAAGGTCGACCCTGACCTTGAAGTCCAGAATCTCAGGTCTGCAGTCCAGAATGCAGAAATCAGGCTGGAAAGAAGTGGAAGTAGGGGCAGAACAGGGAGAAAGCCAGGTCAAGAT
>MU224677.1:766314-780922 GCA_018584345.1 Thuja plicata | reverse complement strand
TCCAACACCAAATCTTGAATGGGTTCTTGAATTGGAAGAAGCTTGGAAGAAGGTGGATGGAGAGATCACCAAAAAGGGCACTATGTGACTTGAATCCTTCAATGGCCTCCCATGGATCTCTTTGAATCCTTGAAGGCTTGATGGTGGATGAATCCTTGCTTCAAATCTTTCTTGATTGCTTGCTTGAATCTTCACTTGATGATGTTTGAGAATTCTTGATCATCTAGTTGATGGTTAGAGAATATGAGAGAGAAAGACTTCCTTTTATATGAAATTAGGGCACAATCTCCTAAGGAGGATGACATAGGAGAATTAAATTCCCATTAAAGCCTTTACCCCAAGGAGAGGACTTAAGTTAAATATAATTTAGGAATCACCGCTTCGGAACCCAAAATAGCCGACCCGGAAGCGGGAAATGACTTTTTGCAAAGACCGACATCTGGAAACTATGAAACCCTGAAGTTTGAACCCTGGGTCAAGGTCGAGGTCGACCTTGACCTAGGTTAGGGTCAAGGTCAACCTTGACCTAGGTCAGGGTCAAGGTTGACATAGACCCAAAAGGTCGACCCTGACCTTGAAGTCCAGAATCTCAGGTCTGCAGTCCAGAATGCAGAAATCAGGCTGGAAAGAAGTGGAAGTAGGGGCAGAACAGGGAGAAAGCCAGGTCAAGATTAGGAACCCATTCAAGGTGCTTGTCATGACCCCAAACCACTTACTCGGAAGGCTAAACCAGTCTATCATGGAAGTGCTTCCATTTTTTGACTATACACTTCTAAATCCATTACCCAAATTATTTAATCATATCCTCAAAATTAATTAACTTTAATTAATTAATCTTTACTAATTAATTAAATTTAATTTCCTAAAACTTAATTTTAAATATTATTAACTAATTCTTCTAATTAAATTAATTTCATTGAATTAATTTAATTTCACTCAACAATTTTATTCTAAATAAAAAAGGAATTCAATTATCTCATGTTTGAATACTTTAATTTCAAAAATCAATTAAATATTCAAATAAATCCTTTCTCAAGTTCAAAAAGGTAACTCTTGATCAACTTTTCAGTTGACTAAACATCCCCTCTGTTCTCCAAGTTGAAGAGGTGGAGTTTACTGGTTGCTTTTCAGTTAACTGAACATTCCCTCTTCTCTCCAAGTTGAAGTGGTGAAGTTTATTGGTTTCTCCTCAGTTAACTAAAATATCACCTCTTCTCTCCAAGTTGAAGAAGTGGAGTTTACTGATTGCTTCTCTAGTTTCTTTTGATCTGAACCATTCATCCTCTAATCTTTGAGATTGATCTTAACCATTAAAATCATTTTCCCTATTCTATATAATCAACCCTTCACAACCATTTGAAGGATCCATGATTTCAACCTTTGTGCACACTTACTCTGCAGGATTCTTCTGAAGCATCAAGCATTCTTGTGATCATATCAATATCATTTTCTCAACACTCCCAAGTCACAGACGCTACCAATACCAATATTGAGCACCATTCATCAACGTTTTAGAAAGAGTAGAGAGAAGCAATAGAAGCTTCAAGAATTTTTTGTTTGCATTCATTTTTTTCCTCTTTGATTGCTTGTTATTTTATTGTCCATAGATTTTTTCTTAGTATTTCTAATTGCTTTCTCCCATTGCAAATAGGTGCTACGTACTAACCCTCATTAATCGAGTGGAGCAAGATTGGATCTACATGATTTTGGTAAACCCGACGTAAAATGAACAACCTGATAATTGCTTGTAGATGACAAATATAATATTTTGTCCTTGGTCGTACGACCACAGTTTCATTTTTATTTATTTTTTGATAAATATTATAATTTTGCAATTGACAAAATTTTGTCGCAATTGATGAAAGTTTTCTACAATCGACTGGTTTATTGTCGTAATTGATCTTTGTAATTTTGCAATTGCCAATTGCATTTCGCAATCATTTTCTATAGTTTTTCAATCTCTATTTCAGGTAGTTTACCGCTTTTGATAGATCTATTTTGCAATCGCCAGAGGAATTTCATAATCGCCAAAGGAATTTCACAATTGCCAGCATATTGTCGTAATCGATAGAAAAATTTCATAATTGACAACAGTTTATCGCAATCACTTGGAGAATTTCACAACTGATATAATAATTTTGCATCCGATGGAAGAATTTCACAATTGCGCTGTTTCATCATTTTATTAATCAAGTCTGATTTTTCTCTCAATTTTTGTGTAGGAATGAGAAAATGACATATGACAAAAAGGATAATTAGACGCACCCTAGGTTCTAGATCATGAAAAGAATCCATAATAAGAACCACTCATTACCACATGCAATAAAAAGTAATCTTGGCAATCGCAGCTGAAGATCAAAGCGAATCTTTTAACAGGTATCTTGAATCTCTCAAGCATTTTGCAGCAAAATACAAAGTTACCATTAGCCTTAACGGTCTTAATAATCCTAGTGTTTCTGAATATTATTTATTTTGATTGTTAGGATTTTTAGTACTAATAGCTTCTTGATAGCTTGTGGCGTAGAAACAGTTTTAACAAAGAAAACTAAAATTAACTCATTTCTCTTTTTGGTGCTTAAAAAGGAAAGTGTATGCAAAACATCACAAACACACTTCTTTGATTTGGTTCTTAAAATTGATGTGGTGGTTAACATTGTGAACAAATAAAAAAATAAATGAATTTGGTTCATTTAAAATTGAGCAAAACAATCCCGTCTTTTGATTTGGTGCATAAAATTGACGTGGTGGTTAACAAATTGAACAAGGCAAAGAATATTTAAATTTGGTGCATCTAAAATTGAACAAGCAATCATCATTTGGTTTGGGTTTAAAATTGAACTCGCGTGCATGTATGGATGATAGCTTAGTTCACATTTGATATTTGGTGCTTAATCAATTAACCTTGTGTCTTGAGTCTTTGGTGCACTTGCACAATCTGTTAGATTAACAACTTTTACACTTTTCTAGAGAGGCATGTCTGGGGAAAGCGCTTCTTCCTCGGAGGATGAACTTAAACTGGGAATCCTTCCAATCAGTATATAAACAATACATGGGCCAAAGTATCTTATATCTAGCCAAGCTTGGACGAGGTGTCTTGATGATAGCCTAGATCGGGTGAAGTATCCATAAGTAGTCAGCATGGTCAGCTAGGCTTTTAAGTGAGTCACACACGTACAAACCAATTGGATAGACTCCATGGACACCATTAAAACCCAATTAATTAGAGACCTACCCATTTCACCTCCAAACAAGTGTCTTATTATACTGCAAGGGGTTGCAGAATTCCCCCCAAGATTCCCAACATATGTGTTCCAGGATATTGTGTTGATGAAAGAGATCCTCATTAGCATGACAACAATATGTGGCAAAGGCATACAAATGAGCACCTACATCGTGGATCTTTGTGTCCTAGTAATGTGACGATTGATGTGTGAGCTGACAAACATCCAAAGTATTGGGCCTATAATATTGCATCTTGAAACCAATTGACCTAGATTAATCTTACTGTCTCTGTTTTGACCACGTGAAAACATTGCAACTTGGAAAAGTTGTAGAACATAGAAGTTTTACTTTTGGATCTTCAAAAAGACTATGTCTATTGTGGTTGCTTGTGTGATCAATTCTAAAAAATACAAAACCAACATCTCACACTGTCAAAATGAGTCAAACATGTTTGAAGTCTAGGGTGTCAACCAAAATCTATTCCAGAATCAAATCATTGTTCCAGAGAGATCATTTTATCAGACAGATTCCCAACTACAATAATTTTTTCAAAATTGTCACACTTTACTGTAATTGATGGAATTTTACCACAATCGAGCCTTTTATTGCTGCAATTGATCCTTTTTTTTTGTAATCATTGGAAGTTTACCGCAATCAACCTAGCCATCTACTGCAATCGACAGAATTTTGCCACAATTGACCCATAGACCTGTGCATTTATTCTATCGACACAATTGTATTCCTCTGCTAACACTCTACATTTTTTTATTAGTTTGAAACCTTGGAAAAGATTCCCTGTTTCATGTGAAAGGTCAGTGTACATTTCTCAGGAAATAAAAAAGAATTTGTGTGAATCTCAAAACATCTAGGATCATCCATCTTTGACAGTTTGCCTATTGTTTACCATTGATAGTTCAAAGGTTCAAATTAGATTATCTTGATCCCTTTATCTCATCTCCATCAAATCCCTATTAGTGACTTTGTCTCATCTAAGGAAAGAGTTAGAATCAATAGCTTACATCACCAACCTCTAAGATCAAGAGAAATCAAAATTTGTTCCTAGAATTACCCTTGTCAAAATAGGTACTCAGACTCTCCTCAAGAGGATATCCCTTTTTGTTTTATTTATATCACTCATTTTAGTTCAAAACCTGGATAACACCACATCTTTCACACCCTATGGAGGACCTTGTACTAGGTCAAAGGCTAGAACCCAACCAGATGATTCCTACATTAACCAATTTCCCCTGTGGGAAAAAGAGCAAGAGGACTACCCTTTCAAAAACACTGATCCTTCTCTATACATTGAGAATGTGCATCCTATTTGTCAAGGTCCCCGTAGACCAACTATATTTCAAGGTGTTACAAAGGAAGAACTTAAATACATAGAGAAAGATGCTTATTCCACTTAAGTGGCTGATGCTATTATGGAAAGAAAACCTAAACTATTTCTAGCCATGTTGATAAAAAAGGGAGTCAAGCTCCCCACCAAATTTAATGTATCAATGATATGCCCTAAGAAGCCACTAGCAGGACAAACCACAACTCAAACCTCTCAAATGGGTCTTGTGGTATCTCAATTCTTGTCTATGCCATCATCCACAAAAAATGACATCATCACAGACTGTGTCAAACCAAACTAGCTCTGCCAATCAAGATAGTACATCGTCCACCCTACACTTGATGGGCTCCCAACTGAGTGCACCCTTGGTTACCATTTTATCTCAAGCATCGACCTCATGGCCTTTTACATCAAGCACTTAAGTTGTGTCATCAATTCCCTAAAAGAGAAATAACCCTTTTGCAACTACTTAGACACTGCAGTCTATCCCATGTAGCTTTGGACTTAATACTTCCCAAATACAGGGATCAATTTCTGTAGGTCCGAAATTCAGTCAACCTCCACCAATAGCTACAACTTTATTCCAACAGGGATCCCAACAACAACAACAAAAACAACCTTGGACTAATCAGATTCACCAATATCAAGATCACATGCTAGGAAATCAATATCAAGTCCCAAGGAGATCATATGTCCCAATACAAGGAACACAAAGGTGAAGCCTTATACCTACCACGACACAGAGATTCAATGCCGGGAATTTTCTTCTATCTCCAACAGACATGCTAATAAAACAAGTGCAAAACCTACAAACACAAATGAAAGACATGCAAAATTAGGGGCAAACTAAGTCTTACACAACAAAGGACTTATACCCCTACCCATTTGATCACTCATTGCACATGTCTCCATTTCCCACACACTTCTCAGTGCCTAAATTTGACAAATACAGAGGCACTACCAATCCTATAGAGAATATCGGGGAATTATTTGCTACCTGCATTGAATTCACACATGATGAAACTTACTTAATATGACTGTTTCCATAGAGTCTAGCCAGACCAGCAATGGAATGGTTCTCACCCCTACTCCATGGCATTCAGTCTTGGGGAGAAGTGGCCAAAACATTTATTTCTCACTTCCATCCTAACATCGAATGCAAGTTCAGTATCAAGGACCTTTGTGACATTAAGAAAAAAATATGGTGAATCCTTTGTTAAATTCTTACAAATATGGAGGAACACTGCATATAAAATAATGTATGATGTGCTCGAACAAGACCTAATAGTCATGTTTGTTTACAATATGATCCCAGATATGTTATTCACAACAGAGCTGCAACTCGCTCCAAATTTCAAGCAACTTATAGAACGGGGAGTTCAATGTGAGTATAACTTGGTCAAGAGAGGAATCCTTGCAGATCCTACGCAAATGAATATAGACAAGAATGCAATAGATAAGGCCAAAAGGTGGAATAAGAACAAGAATCTCACCAATGATGGTGTCATTGACGTCAAAATAGTCAGCTATGGTCAACCCAAGGTTTCACTATAAGGAGCACCCATGGTAAATAAAAAACCCATGGTACACACTCAACACATGAATAATCAAATTCAAAAACCCACTATTCAATCGACAACTATGTCCAACAACAAACCCAATGCACAATGCCAACAAAGGTTTTTGTTTCCTAAATGCGACTACACACCATTAGGAGAGTCGATAGAGTCATCTCTTAAAAATTTGATTCAAACCAATAATATCACTCTACCATAAATCAGATAGTATGATTATGGTGTTGTGAAACCCAAGTGGTATAATGATAATGACTATTGTGAGTATCATCAGGTGAAAGGAAACAAGACATCTAACTACTACCAATTGAAAAATGTCATTCAAGATCTAATTGACCAAGGGATAATTGAGGTCAAAAAACCCAATCCAAGGGTACAATCAATCACACTATCTTCAATGATACCTTTCATGATAATAATAAAGGGAAAGCCTTTGTATCTGGTAGATAGTCTAAGCAAGTGAACTATACCTATGCCAACTCTGATAGCACCATCAATTGCATAAATCCTTCAGATATCCAAGTTGTTGTAATTACTATTAGAGACACCAATGCCAAATGCACTGTCACAACATAACATTCCAAGGTTGTTTTGCAAGGAACACCTTCCACCTCAGCTACACTAGCTAATCCCACAAAAAAATTCCAATCCACAAACTAATCTAGTGGATTAGCTAAAGCGCACACCTGCCTAGAACTCCATGTTTAACATATTGCGCATATCCCCACAACATAAGCAAGCTCTGGATCAAGCCCTTCAAAATGCAGCAGTCCCACAGGATATAACTCCAAAGAACTTCCAAACCATAGTCAATTACATCGATGCAAAAAAGCACGTTACCTTTACAAACCATGACGTGTCTCTGCACAAGCCTCTGCACAATGATCCCTTGCATCTACTTATCCAAGTGCATAAACACACAATCCGAAGAGTTTTCATTGATGGCAAGGTTGGGTTAAACATATGTACTCTTAAAGTGATAAAGACCTTGGGCTATTCAGAATCTAGCATTGATGTCACCAGGAGGATAAATATCAGGGCATATGATGAGGAAGAAAGATCATCAAAAGGTATCCTCATTCTATTGGCTAGGATAGGGCCAGTCATAAAGAACACTCCTTTTCAAATCCTAGACCTTGATTTGGGATATAACATGTTCCTTGGGAGGCCATGGATACATAAAATGCAAGTTATCCCTTCAACATATCACTAGTGCATAAAATTTCCATACCAAGGGACATAGATAATCATTGAGGGAGATCCCAACCCCTTCCAATACTGCAACACCATGAGAAGTAGTATAGATAATCAAGTGTCTTCAAATCAGGAAGCAAGCATTCCTTCCGCCTCTGATTTCATTCCTAAAGACATACCAAGAAAGGTGGGTAAGATATCAATCAAAGACAAAGGGCATGGTGATTATAGCTATGAGGAAGCTTTACCATCACCAACATGCCTCAAAGTTCTAGATCATATGGCATGCCTCGATCGGTGGAAACACATGAAACTTCAGAACTAGTGTTATTCAAGTGTCCTCCCACCACATTTGTCAGATGGGGAGATATATATGAAGAAAACCCCTTTTATCAATGAATCAACACTTGGTTGTATAAATATTCTCTAGAGGCACCTCAAACACAGATACCTTTGTCACAATATGTGGCTAGCTTCACTATGCTGCATAAATTTAGATACGATGGTAAGACTGGTCTGGGGGCAAGACAATAAGGATTAATGTAACTGTCTTTACCACCAACCCAAAGAAACAAAAGAGGGCTAGGATATGGTCAAAATAGAGCCAGTACAACCATCTGAGATGTACCAGTAGACCAGAAACAAATTGCAGAATTAAACCGAGGGTAAAATCTAGAACATGCCCTAATCAGCAGTATACGCTAGTGTTTAATGCCATCGGAAGTGGAACCCTCTAATTCCCAAGTGAGCCTTAATTAGACTATCTAGGATGATGAAAAAAGTGAGACATCTAATGAGAATTATAGCATGATCAAATCCCATGAGTATGAGTGGATATCCCTCTATAACTATGAGTCGTCAATCCCTGACTATTCCTCTCAATCCATCAGTACCATACACCTTGATGAAATGTTTGACCAAATGACCATAGAATACCAACCATGTATCGATACAAATGTTAATGTCAATTCCATAGGTGATGCATCCACATCCTATTCTGAGTTTTTCGGAACTATCATCGTGGTTTCGTTCACCCAAACATATTCATCCCCCCACATAGATCTTTTTCTAATCTACCTCGAACTGATAGAATGGGACCAACAAGGACAACCTGACATAAATATTTTTGAGAATGTTGAAGCCATCACAGAATTCATGAGGCTTCAAGAAGGCATACCATCAAGAGACCAAAAAGAAGGCTTCTCCTTTAACCTGGACAGATCGACATACTTTTGGGAGGAGGTTGCTCTTTCCAGTCGCAAAAGAAAAATTAAAAGAAAAAAAGAATAGTCAATAAGTGAAAACCACAAGGCACTTTCTAACCATAAAAAAAAGGATGCATCTTCTGGTGAAAACCTCTCTGAAGTGCCAGAGGATAGAAAGTTGGAACTCCTCCCCTTAACAAAAGAGAATTCGGCATTACTAGTGGAAGAAACAAAGGAAGTCAATATAGGGGATGAAAAGAACTGTCAAAATATCCATTTGGCTAAATCTCTTACACCTGAATAAAGAGAATAATTTATTAATTTCTTCAGAGAAAGCCAAATCAAATTCGTATGGTCGTATATAGACATGCCAGGTTTGGATCGAGAGATAGTGCTACATCATTTTCCATTGTTACCAAATGCAAAATCTATTAAATAAAGATTGAGAAAGATGCATCCGCACATCGCTTTACTTGTCAAAGCAGAATTGAAAAAACTCTTAGATGCATGCTTCATAGGACAAATTCCATATGTGGATTGGATTTCTAATTTGGTGATAATAACAAAACATAATGGTTAGATCCGTATATGCACAAATTTTAGAGATTTGAATAAAGCTTGTCCCAAGGATGATTTTCCTCTACCAAATATTGACATGATAGTTGACCTAACAATAGGGCACCAAATATTGTCACTCATGGATAGTTTCTTTGGATATAACCAAATCATGATTGCACTAGAGGACCAACACAAGACAACATTCACATGTGCCTGGAGAATTTACTGCTAGAACATGATTCCTTTTGGCCTAAAAATGCAAGTGCAACTTATCAAAGGGCAATAACAATGATCTTTCATGATCTAATTCATAAAACAATAGAAGACTATGTCGATGACATACTACCCAAATCAATGCTCAGAGAAACTCACCTACAAGTTTTGGGTCTGATATTTGATCAAATGCAAGAGTACAAGGTAAGAATCAATCCAAAGAAGTGTGCATTCAGATTTATTGCTAGAAAACTCCTTCAATTCATTGTATCTCACAGAGGAATCAAAGTAGACCCAGAAAAGGTTAAGGTCATCCTTGACACGCCACCACCAAAAAATCTGAGTCAACTATGGGATCTACAAGGCATACTACAATCTATCAGGAAATTCATCACCCAACTGGTAGATAAGTGTCATCCATTCCAGTACCTACTGCATAAAGATGTGATCTTTCTATGGATAGAACAATGTGAGAAAGAATTTCAAACCTTCAAGGATTATCTATTGAAGTCCCCTATATTGGTGCCACCCATTCTAGGTAGGCCACTCCTCATATATATATCAGCAACGGAGTCAACGCTAGGTGTTCTCTTAGCACAACATGATGACCGGGGCAAGGAAAGAGTCATTTACTACCTCAGCAGAATATTGGTGGGCTACGAGCTAAAATATTCAACAATTGAATAGTCATGTCTCACAATTGTCTTTGCTTCTCAAAAGTTAAGAAATTAAATGCGGAGTCATCAAACAAAGCTCATAGCACACATATATCCATTGAAGTACTTGTTAAGTAAAGCAACACTAAAAGGATGACTCACCAAATGGGTCATGATCTTAAGTGAATTTAACATAGAGTACATGGATCGAAAGGATATCAAAGGGTAGGTAATAGTAGATCAACTATTAGAGGCACCAATACAAGATCATCACCCTATAGTGTCCAACTTTCCAGATGAATCGATCCTCATAGTACAATGGGTGATAGAGGTCTGACAACTATTCTTTGATGGGTCATATACAAACCATGGTTCATGAGCAGGGATAGTAATTATTAATTCACATAATGATGCAATTCCCAAGTCTTTCTGACTCAACTTTCCATGCATGAACACAATTTCTAAGTATGAAGCTCTGGTCATCGTATTAAAGACAATTATACAATGGAGGATAAAGAACCTAAGAGTCTATGGTGATTCCCATAGTGCAAGACTGAGCTGCAAATGCTAGTCTCACCCAGATTCATTGACCATTTTATTTAAGATCTTTAGGATGGTTTTGCTAGTGGCTTCAACTCGACCATTCCCTTGGGGATAGTAGAACGAAGAGAAACCTTGCTTTATCTGGAACTTGTCACAAAGATCTTCAACATCTTGATTTTTAAAATGTGTACTATGATCTATGAGTATGGTTTGAGGGATTCTATATCAACAGATTATGTTGTTTAGTATGAACATAGATATTTTCTTATTAGTGATGTATGTGAGAGGAATTGCTTCCACCCATTTGGTAAAATACTCTGTCACTGCAATTATGCACTTGTGACCATTCAAAGATGTTGGTGTAATATTTCCCACTAAGTCAAATCCCCATTTTGAAAATGGTCATGGTGAAGTGATGAGGTTGAGTTCTTGAGCTGGTGAATGGATAAGATCTCCATGAATCTTACATTGTCAACACCTTTGCACATATTTGTTAGCATATGCCTCTACTGTGGGCCAGTAGTATCTCATTCTGATGATCTTCTTTGCCAAACTATTTCCACCTACGCGGGCTCCATAAATTCCCTCATGTACCTCATACAAGGCTCTTTGGGATTCCATGGAAGTGAGACATTGTAAAAGCATTCCATCTAGACTTCTTCTATACAAAGTATTAGCGAGAAGGGTGTACCTAGAGGCTTGTCAGATGAGGGACTTCCTTTGGTTTCTAGATAGATCGGGTGGTAGTGTACTATTTTAGAGGTAATTATATACATCATGGTACTAGGGGTACTCAGGATCAACAAGGACACACATTGACTTTGTTACTGGAGCTTTATATGTCAGTATCCTTAATTGTTCTATCAAAAATTGAAATTTGGTTTCGTTACCCAACATGTCGATCAAGCATGCTATAGTATCCATTACATCTGCTACTTTGTTTTGAACACTTGGAACCTACTCAAATACACTGAAATGAAAAGAAGCTCACAACTTGTCCATCAACTCTCTAAATGGGATCGATTTTCATCTTTTGTCATGTAGTCATTGTTGACTTGATTGATGACTAATTGGGAATCACCATAGACTCTTAGGTTCTTTATCCTCCATTGTATAGTTTTCTTCAATATGATGACCAGAGCTTCATACTTAGAAATTTTGTTCATGCATGGAAAGTTGAGTCAGAAAGGCTTAGGAATTGCATCATTATGTGAAGTAATGAGTACCATCCCTGCTCATGAACCATGGTTTGTATATGACCCATCAAAGAATAGTTGTCAGTCCTCTATCGTCCATTGTACTGTGAGGATCAATTTATCTGGAAAGTCGGACACTATAGGGTGATGATCTTGTATTGGTGCCTCTGCTAGTTGATCTATGATTACCTACCCTACCCAAAAGGAGATGAAGAGAATTAGCATACCTAAAATCATTAATGCCCCCTAGCATAAAAAATTAGATCGAGCTGACATCCCCATATCAAACACAAGGGAACCAAAAAACCAAAGAGAGAGTCCACCGGAGCTCCTACACCATCCACCAACACCAAGAGAGAGCACCGCCAGTGAAAGAGAGACCCTAGAGAGAGAAGAAGGAAATCGAAAAGGTTGATATCGACAAACCCCCCATCCTTAATAAAACCATCCCTAACCAACTTCCCATTCGTACAATCGAAGAAACCAACCAACCATAAAGAGATGCCTCCCCAAAAACAAAGCCTTGAACAACATGGAAACTCCTCCCAAGGAAGAGGGGGAGATTGGTAGAACCAAAATAGTTAAATCCCCCTTCAAAATGAAAATCGGTTCTAACCAAAAACCCCACTTCACCAACCAACTTACCCTCTTGCCTCAAAGAAAGACCATCCAAACTCCACCAGGGGAAAATTGCAAGCACCAAACCAAAAGGATCCAATAATATAATGAAGGGGAGCCTTCCAGAAAGGAGCATGACACAGAAAAACCCATCAAAGCGCCCTCTCTCAAAAAGATCAAACTTTGTCCAAACCCTAACTTGACCAGCCAAACCAAACATCCAAAAGCCACAAATGATCCAACAACCAGAAAGAAAGACAAAGAAGAGAAATGAGCCATCATTTTCATACCTTAGGCTTCTCTACACGCCTACTTGATCAGCAAGAAAATGAACACCCATGCCTAGAACAATAGAAAAATAAACACCCGCAACCAGAAATGGGTCCTGGAAAAAGTAGGGCGAAGAAGCCCACTAACAATGATCAAAGTGGCCATAACACCGCACAAGAAGACAAGGCCTCCAAAGTAGAAAACACCAGAGAGAAGTAGAGGTGATCTAAAGGAAACTAGAGGAATCCTGAACCATGTCAACCCCTATAAAAATACATGCCACACAAAAATGTGTCCACCCAAAATCCATCACTAAGAGAAGTGTTGCAAAGAACATGAATGCTCAACCAAGCCAAGGGGCACTCATCAGAAAACCAATAAGCCATCAAGAGTGCATAGAAAGAGGGCAACACGGAGGAAAAAAACATTTCTTGATGCCTGCATCAGAGTGAAGTCATTTCTACATAGAACAAATGCAGCCTCAAGAATACATCCCCGCCAAATAGCAAATCCCACACCCTAGACAACCATGGGTAAAGGGCCATCATATTTTTTGCCATCCCCATATGAGTCTCCATCCTCCTCTAAGCACCCAAAAATCTTACCTCCTACATGAATCCCATCCTTCATCTCTTGTATGTAATAATGATGTTGTATCTTTGTATTTATTACCACTATTATGAAAAACATTGATCATTAATTATTGTCACAAAATCAATTGAAATTACACTTGACTTCCCATTATGTTGACTAAAGAGGTATCAATTTTTTGTTGTCCTCAAAATGCCCTTATCCTAAGCATATTTACAATAAATATTTCTCCACTTCATAGACAATTATCATCAAATGCTCAAAATTCATTTTAAACCTTCAATATAACTGGAACAACTATTAATGAAGGCATGAAAATAACATGAGATTTTTTTGTAGCCCTGTTTAAACTTATTCATACAGGGGCATCTTCAAAATGATTGTTGTTACATCTTCTTGGTTTGAAGCTATATGCTTTGTCCTTGGTTGGGTTTCATAAGATCAATAGCAAGTCAGTCATAGATGAACAAATTGCAAGTAACACGCTTGCATTCTCATTTTGGTGTTCAATAATAATGCAAATCCTTAGACTTGAAATTGAAAATAACATCATACAAACCCTTTGCGCAACAAATTTCTAGAAGGAAAACACAAAAAACGTTGGTAATTCGCTAATAAAATTACATTTTAAAGCAACAACCACCCATACTTAATCAAATTCGACCTAGATTTGAACAAAACACCTTATGAAATGTAAAAATGACCACAAAATGGTTATCAAAACCATGAAACATAAAAATGACCATGAATGGATTTGAATGAATGCAAACAATTTACCAAAATGTAGATATATATAGGGGCATGAATGAGTTCCAGGTCAAACAAGAGACGCAAGCGTCAAAGTTCCTGCCTATTGTGTAATATTTTTAGGGGTAAGATATGGTGAAATGAGAATGTGTTTAAGATAGTGTGGACAAATTGTGTGACACTAATCACGTAGAAATAAGAAGACATATTTTGGCACCAAAAAAAAACAATGTAAATTGAACATTTGAATAGTATGTTGAACAAAAGTTCATTATCTTTGTAATTAATTGTAACTTATGAAAGAAGTTATGGGGAAATCATAAATAATGTGAATTAAAAAAAGATCATTTGTGTGCGAAGGGAGGTTTTAAAATTTTCAAGCTACTTGACTCCAAAAAGGAATCCAAAAACACCAAATCAATTTTGTAGAAATTTAGAAGTCAAAAGATGCACACTTACTTTTCTGTTTTATGTAAATCCCCAAGTCTAGAGTTTGAATATTTACTCTAGAATTATAGAGTTGTGATTTTGAGTATGAACAAATTTGTAAGAATGAAAATCTTGACGAGATGCAAGAATTGAAAGACTAAAATGAAAAGGAAAACAAAAAATAAAATTTTAAATAAGAATATTAATCAAATCATTTTCTCATAAGTCTAAGACAAACAACATAACATGA
>MU224677.1:745458-756675 GCA_018584345.1 Thuja plicata | reverse complement strand
AATTATTTAATTAATTTTGGGAATTTGATTAGATGATTTGGGGAATGAATTTAGAGGAAAATAGATGATTAATTAATGATTAAAAAACCATTAATTAATAGATAAAAATTAGTGTTTTTAATGTAAATTCGCAAGCCTGTCCATTTTTGGGTGTCTACATTTGCCCCTCTTTGATGTGATGTGACTTGTCGTAGTGTGTCAAAGAATTTTCAGATTTGATCCTGCCCCAACTTGCCCCACTGATAGCAAGTGGACTATATGCCCCCTCAACAAATTAAGCATAGAAAATACGTCAGATGAGCATTAATTTGTTGAAAATGTGAATCACTATATGATGATGATGAATACATTCCTATGTTAGTTTATTGATGATGGATGCATTGATTATATGATCTACTATGCACATGTTTTGGATTTTTCTTATGAAATAAATGAATGCAATCTACTATGCACAAAATATCTGAGTAATACATCTATTAGTTAGAAGATAGTTAGTGGAAACATGATATCTGGGATTGATTGATAAATATGGAATGATAGAAAGGAGATGTTGATTGATTTTTTTTTGATAGATATGAATTGATAGAATGGATAAGTTAGCCACTGCTGCCACATTTCCAATCTTTGTCATCATTGCATCTTTTTTATTTTTTGAAATTCTGAAGAGCGTCCAATGCATCCAGATCACAGACCATTTGGATACCACCACGACCTCTTGATAAGTGGAAGGAGTAGAGAGATTGAATAGAAAGAGAACTTAGTGCACCCAAATATTGACCATCTAGGTTCAGCTATGTTCCCTGTTTGAAAAGAAAGAGAGCCAAAAGCACCCATATATTGACCATTTGGATACCACTTTGTCCTCTGAATTAACTAAAAAAAGGAAACCAAGATAGAACTCCTATGCACCCAGAGTCAATCTGGATAGCATCGCGAGCTCTTGATTCTATAAATGAAACAAGAAAATAAAAGAGAAGGAATGTCCAATTCTTTCCCAGGGTTGAGCTCAGATCGTGGAACTGCATGGCTACTAGATAAGTGACAACATCTACCGCATTTATCCTAAATCATCATAGCCCTAAAATCAAACTGAACATTCAACAGACAATAATCAAAGAAAATAAGTCATGATCTATCATAGCTACTCTCCTCACATGGTGGATCCTGGAGTAGCGTAAGAACATAACCATGAAATATAGATTGACATCTGACTGACTGACTGACCTAGTCAACATTTTTGGGTGGTTCCTTGATTCAGTTGGATTCTCTTGATTGCCTCGACTCTTTTGATAGGCTTGATTGGCTTGATTGCTTGAGTGTGTCTGGTTTCAGTAATAGATGACTCATATAAGACTGACTTGTCTGGTTTTGAGCGTATCCATCACTGTGTAAGATGATTGATAGGATTGATTGATTGATTGTGATCATTTTGGCAGCTGATCAAGCTAAGTCAAATGGGCCCAATGCTGATTCGCAAAGCTCATGATTGTGACAATTGATAGATTTGGATTGGTTGCCAGTTGCTTATTGATAGATTTGATAGATTGATAAAGCTGTGTCAGATGGGCCCAATGCTGATTCACAAAGCTCATGATTGTGACATTAATATACTGGGCATGATCGCCCTTTGCTCTCTTGATAACCGAGTTGGATTTATTGCTTGGGATTTTGCAATTTGTCAATTTTTTTTATATGAAGATTGATTTTCTTAGAATATTTTGATCTTTTTAGGATTTTTTTATGTGTTTTCCAATTTTTAGGATTTTTTTAGGACATTTAGAATCGCCCCCTAGTCTGGTGGACCAGTATTAAGCATGGGTAAGTGCTTGGTGCTCAGAGGGGAGTGTGCTTCTGGATATATCTTGGGTATTCATTCTTGCATTTGAAGTGTGCTCAAGCTTTTGGAGTTCATTGATGGCGAAGCTAGATTTTGAACACTTGGCGCCTGTTTGCCAGGTTTTCACCAAGGTACCTACTCAATAGCGCCTGTCTGCCAGGTTTTCACTGAGAGAGTGATTTTGTTTCTCTTTACTTTTTTTCTTTTTTGATTTTATTTTGTTGTCACTAAGGCGCATGATTGCCAGGTTTTCACCAAGGTAAATTTTGTATTTTTTGATTTTTTTTGGTATTTTTTGGATATGTAGATAGGTGCTTTAACCATTGAGGCCTCAAGCGTAGAACCTCTTGAGGTGCATGCTATTGATGTATCCAGGGAGTTGATCTCCTTCTGGTGTTGCCAGTATGTATTCCCCACTTTGGGTAGAGCTGACAATGACAAATGGGCCTAGCCAGTTAGGCTCAAACTTTTCAGGTTTGACTCTCTCTCCTTGGTTCTTTTGATTTTCCATGAGCACAAGGTCTCCTATCTCAAATGTTCATGACCTCAACTTCTTATGATAGTTACTTCTAAGATGATTATGATATCATTGTAAGTGGTTGAAGGTATGTTGTCTTCTTTCATCTAGTAACTTTAGTTCATTGAGCCTTGCTACTCTGTAGTCTTCGTCTGTAATCAGGTTCTTCAAAGATATCCTTAGGGATGGGATTTCCACTTTGAGGGGTAATACCACCTCTGATCCATACACTAGAGAGAAAGGAGTGGCTCATGTAGGTTTTCTCATGCTAGTTCTATATGCCCATAATGCGGGACTAAGTTGTAAATGCCAGTCTTGTCCTGATTCGTTCACTATTTTCTTAAAGATTTTCAAGATTGTTTTGTTTGTAGCTTTGGCTTGGCCGTTCCCTTGAGGATAATAAAATGAAGAGAACCCTTGTTTGATATGGAACTATTCACATATTTCTTCAACATCTTTGTTTTGAAAAGGTGTACCATGATCTGTCAGGATGGTTTGAGGATCGACAGATGATATGGTTAAGTATGAACATTGATATCTACTTTCTGGTTATGTCAGTGAGGGGAATTGCTTCCACCCACTTAGTGAAATACTTTGTTGTTGCTATGATGTATTTATGTCCATTAGCTGAAGATGGTGTAATCTTTCCCACTAGGTCAAATCCCCACAAAATTTTTTCAGATTGCGCCCAGTCTAGCAAGGCGAGGAAATTATGGATTGATGGATGAAGGTCAAAGGTCTCTTTGTATGTCTTGAATTTGTTTGGATGCCAAGGAATATCCACAAGATGAGATAACATGTTTATCTACAAGATAATAGACTGGACATGACAAGATAAGATAAAAACATGGTGCATTGATTGGCAAGTGGTTGACAAGAGTGGACATGTCAAGAGGATGCTGAAAATAGGTTTTGTGTTTTTTTATCTGTATTTTCTAATCAAGACCAAGAGAGGGATTTGATAGGATAATGATAGGACATGGATAGGGAAAGGAATATCAAGAATGGACAAGGGGAAAGAATATGGATTCAAGACTATGAAAAGATAGGAAATATGGACCATAGAGATGTGGACAACATGAAACATATAGGGCATGTGATTCTTCTCGGGAGATCCCTAGCCTTGTCAAGATCAAAGTTGGAAAAATATGGATGTTGATAAGATAAGGGATATGAGGGATATAGGTTAATGGAGGAAATTAGGGATATGATATGATAGGAAAATATGGATGGAACATGCCCCCATGTATGGAATGCAAGAGGTTCGTAGATTACACATGATGCCTGCTTTCCTATTTTTCTTCATGGTACTTGCCCAATGTGCCTGTTTGCTAGGTTTTCACTAGTGGACACATATTTCTCTCTCTCTCTCTCTCTCTCTCTATCTCTCTCTTGACATATCTTCTTTTTTTTTTTTGACTTTTTTTGGAAGATAGTATACTCATGATAGGAAATGGAGGAAGGACTTAAGCATCTCGCTCTTCAGATTGTAACCTTGTAATATGTGTTATAATAGATCATGGCTATTGAAGGTATGCTCAAAGATGTTGATAGGGTGATGGAAAAGGGGGATAAAATAGATGAAGTGGGATAGGGTAATTCTTTATGCGCAAGATTGGATAAGAGTATGGATGCAAGACTGGAATATATGTGTTGGATAATGGAGGAATTGAGAGAATAGTTATTTTGAGTGGATGGATATGTGGGAATGAACAACATTGGCACACACCTTGAGGGGCGATGGAGTGATGGAGGAAAAAGAGATTTTGGATTTGATGGAAGAAAATGATATTTTGGACTTGATGGAGGAATGTTTATGAATTTTGGGACATAAGGACCCAAAATAGATTTGGAAGGTTGGAGGTGTTTAAATGGATGTATAGAAATTTTGGATGCCAACTTGGATTGTTTTTTGCGATACTGTGCTTCAAGAAGCTTCTTAGGAATACACATGGATTTTGATATTTTATTCTTTTGTGGGCCCTTATAACGCATTGTTTCTAAAAGATATATAGGAACCCATATTGATTTTGAATTTTCTTTTTGCTCAAGGGGCCTTTGTGGCCTTTTGGACATTTATTTTTCCTTTTGGATCATATTTTTCTTTGTTTTTACATGTTGATTAGACTGGACATGTTGATCCTTGATTGCATGTGGATTTCTTGACTTATGGAACTTATGTTTGGCATCCAAATTGCTTGAAAGGTGAATGTGATTCATGGATGGATAGTAATGGTATGGAGACTTTTTGGATGGGTGGAAGGTTGTCCAAGATGTGTGCTTTTGTTGACCTTGATTTAGAAAAGGAGAAGTGGATTGTGAACTAGTGGATGGAGGAATATATGGACCCAAGATGGATGGAAGGGGTGAAGGGGATGGTATACATTTGGATTTGGATTTGGAAGGGGTACCAACGTATTGAGAATGTGTTTTGTTATGGAGGCCATGAACATTAGACTTTTCTTTGATATAAAAGGGTTTTAATGTACTTTTTTCATGGAGGTCTAACCCTTTGACTTGATAATGCTTTCTTTGACCAGTAGGATACTTTCTAAAAGATGCGAGTCCATTTTGAGGTGGATATGATATGGAAGAAATAATAGGATCATGAAGTGGACCAGACCGGATGGAAGTAGATGAATCCATTTGAAATGCATGGGGTTCATGAACAACTTGCAGAAATGTGTTGGGATCATGAGGGGGATCTAAAGGAATGATAGGATCTTGTGATGGAGTAGGAGCAGTGACAAGATCATTTGGTAGGATATGATCTTGTGGAGAAGATGGAGGATTAGGAAATGGAGATGAAGGAATCATAGGTTCATGAGGAGGATCTGGAGGGATGATGGGATCTTGTGGTGGAGATGAAGGTGAAGGGACACTTTGATCTTGACTTGGAAGAGGACCATCATACTCTATTTTAGGGGTGATTTTCTCTTGACTGTGAATGGAATCCTTTGAAAGAATGGGAAATATGTCATGATCTTGCTTAGGAATGGGAAGTGGATGGTCCATAAGACTTGGAAGGAAACTATTTCTTGGGATGGAAGGGGATCAACTTGGATAGGATGGTCAAGGATAGTGGAATCTTCATGAGTTTCTAGAAGTATAAGATCTTGGTCAAAAACTACACAAGTTTGGCCATTCTTGGGATCTTGATCTTGATTTTATTTAGGACTTGTTTCTTCATGCTTTGCATCATCCTCTTGACATAAGATATCAATTGGAATATGTATTGTGGATTATTGGAAGGGTTCAATATTTTGACATGAGGGAGAAGGATTTTGAATGGAACTCTCTGGAGTGGGTTCATCTAGGAATGAAGCACATGGTTGCATTGGATCTAGGATAGCTGAGTCGTAAAAGGGACTAACATTGAAATATATTAGAGATAGCCCTTGGGAGGTCTCATCACTGGATATATCATTTGATAGGAATGGAAAAGATTTCTCTTGTGACTCTTTAGGGGATGAAGGACTAGTGGGAAACATAGAGGCTTCTTATGGGACAACTTCTTCATAGAAGATAGATGTTTCAACAATGTTATTGTTTTGGAATGGGCCCTTGATAGACACAGGTAGATGATTTTGATCTTGCTTAATAATAGAATGATGTCTATGAACCAAATTTTGAATTAAACTCTTGAAAGGTTTAGATTGGTCTCCCAAAGATGACATATTTTCAATTGTATTTATTTGGGAAATCATTGGTGGTGGATTTGAGGAAATATGAGAACATTCATTGACTTGTGATGTGATCTGAGATATATAGTCAATAGGGTAGGGATATAAGTCCTCTATGGTGTAGGATTTAGTTTGCCCTTGATTTTGCACATCCATCATTTGGGTTTGAAGGGTTTGCACTTGTTGGATCAACATGTCTGTTGGAGACTGAGGATGATGTGTGATGTTGTACCTTTGTGCTATAGTAGATATGAGGTTGTGCCTCTGCATCCCTTGAGTAGGAACATAGGATTTCATCATGGGGACTTGATATTTATTTCCCATTGCATGATTTTGAAATGGGGGCACATGAGTAGCCCATGGTGGGTTTTGATGCATTTTCTATTGGGATTGGGAATGTTGTTGTTGTTGAAACTATGGTTGATACTTCTGGGGTTGATATTGCTACTGCTAAGGCTGGGGTTGCTATTGTCGGGGTTGGATTTGAGGCAACTAAAGCTAGGGTTGCTATTGTTGGGGTTGGATTTGAGGCAACTAAAGCTGGGGTTGGAATTGTGGCAACTGAAGCTAGGGTTGCTATTGCTAGGATTGGATTTGAGGCAACTGAAGCTTGGGTTGCTATTGCTAGGGTTGGAATTGTGGAAAATGAAGCTGGGGTTGGTGTTGTTGGGTTTGGATTTGTGGCAACTGAAGCTGGGGTTGCTATTGCTAGGGTTGGAATTGTGGCAACTGAAGTTGGGGTTGCTGTTACTGAGGTTGGATTGGTTTTGGAATGGGCAAAGGTGTAGCCTTGGGTGGGAATTGACTGTAAGTCATACCTACAAAGATAGATCCTTGTGGGAATGAGGTGTTGATCCCAAGACTAGTAGGAATTGACTGCAGCAGCAGCATAGTTTCAGAACAATTGGTATTTGGTGGGATGGAAGGCATAGCATGAGAGCTTGATTGTTCAGGCCATGAGACTAAAGGTGGAGGCATACTAGTGACCATGGGTGCACTTAGTTGTGAGCCTATCATGCTTTGAGTGGAAGATGTGCTTGCTTGTTTTGTGCAATTGGTTTGATTGGGTATCGTCTATGCTAATGTGGGTGTTATCAATGGTGGGAAGATTTGAGAAACAACAGGTAGTATCTGAGAGGAATGAGTAGTATTTTGACCAGCGAGAGGGTTTTCGGGCCATATGGTCGATAAACTAAATTCAACAGGGAGTTTGAATCCATTATTTATCAGCATGGATAAGTAACGTTTAGGATTCCTCTCTACAATAACATCAACTACTTGTGTGGAATAAGCATCTTGCTCCACATCTTCAATCTCCACTTCTGTGACATTTTGGAAAAAAGATGACCCACGGGGTTGTTCAAAGAGTATAGCAGAACTGGTATTTGTGAAAGGATCATTCTCTTTCTTTGTTTCCCGAGTAGGGAATCTATTGATATATGACTCATCAGGTTGTGTTCTAGCCTTTGACCTTATGTAAGGCCCTCCATGAGGTGTTTGAGACATAGTGTGGTCCATATTTTGTAACTAAAACAAGTGATATAAAGAAAACAAAAAAGGATAACCTTTTTAAGGAAGTTCAAGTTATGTTTTGGACAAGAATAATTCTAAGGAAAGATTTTGATATACCTTGATCTCAAAGTGGTGACGTTGTAAAAGATAAGATTTGTCGACCTTTGCCTGGGACAAAGTCACTGGATAAAGATAATGATGATGTTTGATATGATGAGATCAAGATATTTTGAGTCTGAGATTTTGAACTAATAATGTTTTAGACAATAATCTTGCTTTTTAGAGAAGGAATTATCTTTAATGTTTGGAGATTCACACAATGTTCTTCATATTTTTCTGGGATAGACACTAGTCTTGGACACAAAATGAAGAGTTCTTTCAAGGTTTTAGGTCAAAATAGGAATAAAGTATCTCTAGTCAATTGCGGCACAACTCCACCGATTGTGGTAAAGTGAATGGTCGATTACGGTACTTTATCACCGATTACGGTAATAAATAGGTCAATTGCGACAATAAACAAGTTAATTGGGGTAGACTTCCATCAATTGCGGAAAAATGCGAGCAATTGTGATAAAAGGGAAACAGTTTCAAAAAGACTAGAGGATAAGTATCACTGTCTGAAAATTTTGATATTCTGGAACAATGCTTCTGATTTGCAAGATAGTTGATGTTGACAACCCTAGACTTTAACACGTTTGACACGTTTTGACAGTTGGATGTTTGTTTTGAGTTTTTCAAAAAATTGATCAAAGAGCAAGCACAACAGACACTGTGTTTTGAAGAATGAAGACTGACAATGTGTATGTTCTACAACTTTTTCAAGTTGCAAGGTTATCATGAGGTCTCAACAATGAACAGTCAGATTAATCTAGGTCAACGACTTTAGAATACAATGTTATAGGCCCAATGCTTGAATGTCTGTTAGCTCACACAATAATTGTCACACTACTAGGGCATGAAGGTCCACGACGTAGGCACCTGTGTTTTTGCCATTTCCAGGTATTGTTGTTGTGGAGTGAAGATATCTTTCACTACAAAAATACCGCAGGACACATATGTTGGGAATCTTGGGGGAAATTCTGCAACCCCTTGCACTATAATAAGGTACCTGTTCAGAGGTAAATCGAGTTGGCCTCTAATTAACAAGGTTGTAGTAAGGGTCTGTGGCATCTATCCAATAAATTTGTACATGTGTGACTCACTTAAGAGCCTATTTGACCACACTAGCTCCTTAGGGATATTCACCCGATCCAGACTATCATCAACACACCTCACTTGAGCTTGGCTAGATAAGACAGAACTTTGGTCCGTGCCTTGTTTATATACCGATCAGAAGGATTACCGATTTAAGGTCATTCTCTGAGGAAGAAGTGCATTCCTCGGACATGCATTTCTAAAAAGTATAAAGGTTTTTAATCTAATAGATTGTGCAAGTGCACCCAAAACTCAAGACATAAGGTAAATCGATTAAGCTCCAAAAATTTGAAATGTGAACTAAGCTACACCATCACACAAGCACAAGTGTTCAGTTTTAAGCCCAAAAGTAGGTGTTAATTGCTTGTTCAATTTTAATGCACCAAATCGAGAAATTCTTTGCCTTGTTCAATTTTATTCCCCACATCAATTTTAAGCCCAATTTTGAAATGTGAGATGTGAGACGTGTGACAAACACTATTCTTTTTAAACCCAAATCGACAAGTGAATAAATTTTATGTTGTATTGTTATCTTGCCTCCTCAATTCAAACCTATCAAAAGAAAGTGTTTAGTATCTCAAAAAATGAAATCTTTTCAATTCAAGACATCAGAATATCCTAAAACTCTGGGATTATTGAGATTGCTGAAATTAATGGTGACTTTATACTCACCTGCAAATCTCTTAATTGAATCAATGTACCTCGTGTATGCTTCACTTTGATCTTCAGATATGATTGTGAGAATAGTCCTTTGTTGTGATCGATAGTTGATGCTTCTTGTGGCAGCTCTTAATGCTCTAGCACCTGGTATGCGTTTGATTATCCTCTTGGCCATTAGTCATTTTCTCAATCCTACCAAGAAATGAAGAAAGAACACACAAAAAGAAAACTTTTTCAAAGATCTTTCTTTTTTTCAAAATATTTCTCAGAAAAAATAAAATAACAGAGAATAAAGTCCCTGTATAATTTCAAGACCTTTCCAAAAATGTAACTTTTTTGATAAGAAATGCTGATTTGTGTCCAAAATTAAATTTTTATGAAATATCATCAAAAAAATTATAAAAAATCGTAAAAAATTTAGAAAAATCTGAATTTTGGACTATAGCTTTCTTATGTCAAATAATACCTGCAAAATTTTTTTTTAGATCATAATTCCTTAATTTGTGCCCTAGGGACCCATTTTATCATAAAAGACTAGTTTGAAAAGATTTATTATTTTTGCAAAATAATTTCACAGAAATTAAAATCATAGAGAATAAACCCCCTCTATAATTTCACTACCTTTCCAAAAATCTAACTTTTTTGATAAGAAATGCTGATTTGTGTCCAAAATTAAATTTTTATGAAATATCATAAAAAAATAATAAATAATTCAGAAAAATCCAAATTTTGGACTGTATCTTTCTTACGTCAAATAATACATGCAAAATTTTTTTAGATCACAATTCCTTAATTTGTGCCCTAGGGTTCCATTTTATCATAAAAGACCAGTTTGAAAAGATCTGTTATTTTTGCAAAATAATTTTACAGAAATTAAAATCACAGAGAATAAACCCCCTCTATAATTTCAATACCTTTCCAAAAATGTAATTTTCTTGAAAAGCAACTCTGATTTGTGCCCATAAATGATTTTTTATGAAATATCATAGAAAAATTATTAAAAAAAAGGAAAAAACTCAAAAAAATATGAATTTTTGTTTGGGGCCTCCTTAGATCAGCGTCAACCTACAAAAAACTTTCATAAAATAATTCCATGCGGTTTGAAAGATATGACCAAATTTCACGTAGGCTGTAAGTTCACGTCGGATTCACCAAAATGTATACCTCCTTTTCACGATTCATGGTTCCCAAGCTTTCCAAAGGTGGGGGTTAGTAGCAATGGTTTTACAATGATAGGAATCAAGTACACAAGAACTAATAAAATGAATAACTTGAAATGTAACCAATAAAATGTACAAGCAAAGAAAGGAAAACAAATGAATGCAAACCCCAAAGTGCTTGAAGCTTCTATTGTCTCTCTCTACTCCTTCTGAAATGCTATTTTTGATGCTCAATATTGGTGTGGGTAGCGTCTATGACTTGAGAAGCGTCGAGAATTTGATATTGAAATGTGTGTGTGATCGCAAGATGGCTTGAATGCTAGAACCAAAATGACATAGTAATGGTGCACGAGAGCTTGAAATCCTGGATCCTTCAAATGGTTATGAAGGGTTTGTTACATAGGAATTGAGGATGAAATGAACGGTTGAGATCAATTCCAAAGATAGGGAGATGAACGGTTGAGATCAAAGGGAACTAGAGAAGCCATCAGTAAACTCTACCACTTCAATTGGTAAAGAGGAGATAAAGTTTGGTTGACTGAAGAGCTAATTGTGAGTTACCTTTTTGAATTGAAGAGGTGGGTGAAGTTACCCATGTGGACTGGAGAGGTGGGTGAAGTTACCCATGTGGACTGGAGAGATGGGTGGAGTAAC
>MU224677.1:722286-732894 GCA_018584345.1 Thuja plicata | reverse complement strand
TTCAAGTACAAGCCAAAACATTACAACTATGGAGGTTAGCCTAGGTGTGCTCCTGCACCATATACTTATGTCCATTAGAAGATGGTGGGTAAATCATGCCAATTAGATCAAAACCCCATTGATAAAATGACCATGGTGTAACAAAAGGATGTAATTCTTGTACATGTGTATGGATTATGTCACCGTGATATTGGCATTTAGCACAAACTTTCACAAATTAACAAGCATCTTTTTCTAAGGTTTTCAAAAAATACCCCATGCGAAGGATTTTCTTTGCTAAATTTAATCCACTAGAATGCCACCCACAAATCCCCTCGTGGACATCTCTTAAAGCTAACCTAGATTCCTCTTCCTCTAGACATCTAAGGAGTGTACCGTCAAGACCCTTATGATACAATGTGTCGGATAAGATGGTATAACGAGCAGATTGTCTTATGAAATGGTATTTTTTAGCTCGGGTTTGGTTCAAAGGTAAGGTTTGGTTTTTAAGATAAGTATAAATTGGTCCATACCAAGGTGAGTCATGTCCATTAAGAAGGGCTATAATTTTTGTATCAGGTAAGTCAAATGCCAGCTTTGCCAACTCTTTCACCAAGAATTTGTACCTCACATCCTGATCAGGCATTTGGAGTAATGAAGCTAAAGTAGCCATTGCATCGGTTTCTCTATTTTTGTCTCTTGGAATTCGCTCAAAGGTAACCAAAGCAAAATATTTTTTTGAATCATCCACCATCCTTTTATATGGCATCAATTTTTCATCTTTAGTATTGTATTCATCATTGATTTGGTTGATGACTAATTGAGAGTCTCCATAAACTTGTAAGTCCTTGACATTCCATTCCAAAGCCATTTTGAGACCTATGACCAAAGCTTCATATTCAACAATATTATTTGTGCAAGGAAAGAATAGTTTGTAAGATTTTGGAATTATGCAACCTTGAGGTGTTATCAAAAGAATTCCTACCCCTGAACCACTTTGAGTATAGGATACATCAAAATATAGAGTCCATGTCTTTGCTTCCACATTAACAATCTCTGAATCAGGAAATTCCACTTTAATTGGATGTGTAGACTCTAAACAATGTTCGACCAACTGATCAACAATTACTTGTCCCTTGATTTCTTTCCTATCCATATACTCAATGTCAAACTCACTAAGTACCATCACTCACTTTGCAATTCTTCCTATTAGGGCTGTTTTAGTAAGTAGATACTTCAAAGGATCAATTTTTGCAATTAACTTCACTTTATGCATCGACATGTAATGTCTAAGCTTTTGAGAGGCAAAAACCATAGCTAGAAAATCTCTTTCCATGAAGTTATAGTTCAATTCATACTTTATCAATGTTCTACTCAAATAGTAAATGGCTCTTTTTTTTTTTCGTTCATTGTCTTCTTATGCCAATAGGATCCCTAATGATTTTTACGTTGCTGATATGTAAAGTAACAAAGGTTTGCATTTAATAGGTGACATTAAGATGGGCGGATTCACCAAGTATGCTTTTAACAATGTGAAAGCTTTGTCACACTCTTCATCCCACGTAAAAATAGTGTCTTTATGTAGCAACCTTGTGAATGAATGGCATTTTTCTGCCAATTGGGAGATGAACCTCCTTATAGATTGAAGTCTTCCTTGAAGAGACCTCATTTTCCAAAGATTCTTCCAAAAATGACTCATAAATTTGGTGTCTCTATCTGACACAACGCTCATAGGTAAGCCATGGATTCTTACTATCTCTTTGAAGAAGAGAGAGGCTATTTGGATGACATCATTAGTTGTTTTGCATGAAACAAAGTGAGCCATCTTGTTGAATCTATCCACAACTACATAAACACTATCCATGCCTTGTCTTATCTTGGGTAACCCAAGTACAAAATCCATGCTCAAACATTCCAATGGCCTAGTGGGAATAGGTAGTGGCTGATATAGGCCTACATTTGAAGAAGTACCTTTGGCCTTTTGACATAATATGCAAATTTCCACATACCTCCTAACATCAAGGTTCATTCTTGGCCAATAATAGAACCTTTGAACAAGTTCTTGTGTCTTAGTGATCCCAAAGTGACCACTCAGTGCACCATTGTGCTTTTCCTAAATTAAATTCTCCCTAATATACCCTCTAGGGACACATAAATGATTTCCCTTAAATAAGAGATTGCTTTGCAAAGTGTATTCAACATATTTGCTATGGAAATGATTCTTTTATTCAACACATACCTTATAAATGTCTAAAAAGTCTTCATCATCCGCATATAGATCTTTGAAGTGATCTATTCCCATGCTCTTCAATTGGATCTCTTAGTTGGTAAGAACTCTTCTACTCAAGGCATCTGCCACCTTTTTGAGTACTCCTTTCTTATGCTTGATATTAAATGTGTATGCTTGCAGGTATTCAACCCACTTCATGTTCTTGTGACTCAACTTCTCTTGAGAGTTCAAGAAACTTAAAGCTTGATTATCTGAATAGACTATGAACTCCTTGGGGAGAAAATAGTGCCTCCATTTCCTTAAAGCCTGAACTAATGCATACATTCCAAGGTCATAAGAAGAATAATTCTTCTTATCCTCACTCAAATTCTTTGAATGAAATGCATCTGGTCTACCCTCTTGGCTTAGGACAGCTCCAATAGCCACATTGCTTGCATCACACTCAATAGTGAAAAGCTTCTCAAAGCTTGGCAAGACTAAGCCAGGTTGGGTAGAAATATTTTCTTTTAACAACTCAAAACTCTTGTTAGCTTTTTCATTCCATACAAACTTAGTCTTCATACCTCCTTTGATTGTGTCCAACATAGGAGCACAAATATCACTAAACTACCTTATAAACTTCCTATAATACTGAGCAAGTCCATGAAAACTTCTTAGCTCAGTTGTTGTCCTTGGAGTAGGCCAATTTATGATGGCTTCCACTTTACTCTTGTCCATTTTCAGATTTCCATGAGAGAGAACAAACCCAAGGTACACTAGCTCTATTTTTATGAACTCACACTTCTCCAAGTTGATCATCAACTTCTCATCATGCAACTTCTTGAAGACAGTCTCAAGGTGTTGAAGATGCTCACCTCTTGTCTTACTATAAATCAGTATATCATTAAGATATACCACTACAAATTTTCCAATGTAGTCTTTGAGGACTTCATTCATGAGCCTCATGAATGTGGAGGGGGCATTAGATAGTCCAAATGGCATGACAAGCCATTCATACAAAACTTCATTGGTTTTGAAGGCTGTCTTCCACTCATCTCCCTCTTGTACTCTTATTTGGTGGTAGCCACTTTTCAAGTCTATCTTGCTAAAGTACTTAGCTTCACCTAGACAATCCATTAGGTCTTCAATCCTAGGAATGGGAAACCTACACCTAATGGTTATCCTATTTATGGCTCTTGAATCAATACAAAGCCTCCAAGTTCCTCCTTTCTTAGGTGCTAGGATAGTGGGTATGGCACAAGGGCTAATGCTTTTCTTGATAAGACCTTGGTTTAGGAGTTATTCTATTTGTCTAGCAATCTCCTCATTTTGTTGAGGGGTCATCTTGTAGGCTTCTTTATTAGGTAGGGTAGCTCCTGGTATAAAGTCTATCCTATGAATTATAGCTATTTTAGGGGGTAATGCTGATGGTTGTCCATTACTCACTATTCCTTCATAAGTCTGCAACATGGTTTATATATCCTTAGGTAGCTCTAGCTTCTTGTCTCCCTTGCCTTCATTTTCTTCTCTTGGCCTTAGCACCAATGCAAAGCCAACTCCTTCTCCTTCCTCCATGGCTTCTAAGAACTCTTTTTCACCAACCATGAGCACATTAGGACCAGTTGTCTTCACTTTTGCATCCTCTAACAGTGATTGAATTTTGAAAGTATAGGAGTTCTTCACCCCATCATGGATAGCTTGGCGGTCAAATTTCCATGGCCGGCCTAGGAGAAAGTGACATACGTCCATGGGAAATATATCACATAGAACCTTGTCCTTATATCTCCCTATAGAAAACTCCACCCAAGCCTTCTCATTTACTAAGACATGTTGTCCCTTATTGAGCCATGCGACCTTGTAAGGATGGGTGTGGGGTATCCTTGTCATGCTTAGCTTGCTGACTGCTTCTTTTGACACAATGTTGTAGACCCTGAGTCAATAATGACTCTACACACTTTTCCCATCACCTTGCATTTGATTCTAAATAGGGACCTTCTTTGGCTTGGCTCTTCTTTAACCGACTCCTTGATCAATGTTCTCCTCATCATGAGGTTCTCACCTTCTTCTGAATTCAATGGTACCTCAGGGTGTGTCTCTATTGCATTTGTCTCCTCATGAACTAGATTAGTCCTTTTGTTACCTCCTTGAGAAGTACTACCCTTCTCTGGACACCTATAGGTAGGGTGTCCCATTTGATTGCAATGATAACATTTCATATTGGCAAAATAATTGCCTCTTCCTTGTCCACCACTTCTTCCTCTGAAATTAGAGTTCCTTCCTCTACTACCTCTACTAGAGATTCCCTCTTGCTGCTTAGTGTATTTGACTTCTCCTTGATTCCTTGATTTAGAACTCCTTCTACCATAGCCACCTCTTGGTACTCTACTATCCCTTCCTCTATCTCTTCGTTTGGAGGTTTGTTCTTGTTTTCTTTTACCTTTCTCCTCTACTTTCAAGGACATTTGATAACATTGGCGAATGGTTTGTCTTCTTGAATAGACCACTTGAGTCCATTCAAATACCTTGCTAGTTTGATGCTTTCATCCTCCACCACTTGTGATCTTAAACAACTTTTGGAATTCTTCAGTGTATGCTTGGACATCAAAATCTTTCTGTCTAAGATTGTGTCTTCTTCTATGCAACTGAACCTCATAATCATCAGGAAAGTAAGTCTTCTTTATCTTAGTCACCAAGCCCTTCCATGTGACTATAGGACTCCTTCCTTCTTTTTCCCTTTTAGTTTGAAAAAACTTCCACCATGTGAGGGCTGAGACTCTCAACCTAGATTTGGCCACATTCACTTTTTGGGCCTCTCTTATACCATCACATTTGAAATGGTTTTCTATACTGTCAATCCAATCCACAACTAAATTTGGATCCATTTGTCCACTAAATAGTAGTACACCCTCCAAAGCTTTGGCACTTAAGGCCTTTAGTGCTTTCAAGAAGGGTTCTTCAACAATAATAGGGTCAGGTGTTGGAGCTTCCTCCTCCAATTCTAGTCCTTTTTCCCTTACTTCTTCTTCTTCCTTCTGTTCTATCATATCCTCCACTTTATTAGCTTTGTCTTGGACTTCACCCAAGAGTTGCTCCATTTGAGACAATATTTCTCTTAGAAACTTATTATCTTCTTCTTGTTCTTCCACCTTTTTGGCTAACTCAACATTAGTCATCATGGTTTTATCTTCTACTGATCCCACTGGTGTATTCTCTCCCACTGATTCAGTAGGTTGAAACATTCCAAGGCTTGCTTGCACATCTACCAAGAGACCTAGCTTGTCTCTATTAGAATCCTAATCTTCACTAGGATCTTCCAAAGGCTTAGATTATTAACTAAGGCCTTCTCTAGCTCCTCTCCAAGAGCCCAACACTTTGTGCTTCACCTTGAAAGACTAACACCATGTAGATTCTTCACTTCTCCTATACTTAGAATATTCTAAGTGCCAACTCCATACTAGCATTCACTATCATTGAAGGGATACTAAACATGTTGGAAACCTTCCATATGTTTCCACTTGACTCCATTTTGAAGGATCTCCTAGCCCTTTTCAGTCAAGTTCAAGCTTTAGACCCCAAGAAGCCTAATTAGGCCTAATTCCTTATAGCCTTTTTCAGAGACCTTTTCCCAATTCTTTCCAAAACTTTCAAAAGAACTTGAAAAACTAATCCCACATTTAGATACCCTTTTGGATGTTACAAAATATTTTGAAATTTTTAGTCTCCTAAGCCCTCCATACATAGGGTTCCTATTATCTAGGACCAATAGGGCTAATAGGCCTAATTAATAGGACCTTACTGATTTCTTGCAAAAAACTTGACCAAATGGATTGGTGAGTTCACAAACCTCCCAACAGGGAAAGATCAGGTCATATCACACCTATTACTACACTTTTCCCATACTATACTTTCCTTCCCCACATGAAATCCTTAATTCTTCACCTCCAAACCTCTAACCGGGCACTGTCAGCTCACCTAGGGCTTGGTACAAAAAATAGCAACTCGAATCCACAAGAATCCTAACTCTACATATGTATATACATTTGATTCCTATAACATATCCATCTAGCCTTAGGAAGATCCCTTGGTTAGATTTCATGGGGGAGCCATGAAATGACAAACTGGTCAGGACAGGACTAGTGAACACTCTAGACTGAAAAAAATTATTTAAGACCTTAGATTAACTCCTATCAACTTACTTACTGAATGGAAAAGTCTTAGAACAATCCTATGAATAAAAAAAAATCACTAACTCAAAGCATTCAATCCATATGATGGCACTGTCACACTGAAAAGCTCAGGTTCTTCACAAAATCAAAGTTGCAGAGCTATATTCACTATTCAAAACTTGTTACAATGAAATCTCCTTCTTAGATTTTAGCCTTTGCATACATTATATGCCATATTCCATGTTTCTAGGGCCTGTTGGTTGATCTCCCACTCCTATATTTTAGGGGGATCCTAAGTAACCGAGTTGCATGCAACATTTGCAATAATTGCAAATGTTGTCATGACAACATTGTAACAACTTTTGGCATCTTTGCCATTATGCCAAATTCCTAATTCTTAGGACCTCTAACCTCTGTATTTAAAGTAAAAAACTTCATTAATGGCCTCCAAGCATCTCTATGACAACATTTATGTGTTTAGGACACATTCAAAGCTCAAATCCATCACTAAGCTTCTAAGCCTAAGAAAATTAAAAAGCTACTAACAATGACTATTTTAGTGACCTTAGTTCTAATGACTAACTCACCTAGTCCACAATGTAATGAAATTCTAAGGTCTAACTAAACACACTACCTTGACTTGGCCAATTTCAAGTACAAGCCAAAACATTACAACTATGGAGGTTAGCCTAGGTGTGCTCCTGCACCATATACTTATGTCCATTAGAAGATGGTGGGTAAATCATGCCAATTAGATCAAAACCCCATTGATAAAAAGACCATGGTGTAACAAAAGGATGTAATTATTGCGTAGGTGCATGGATTATGTCACCGTGATATTGGCATTTAGCACAAACTTTCACAAATTGACAAGCATCTTTTTCTAAGGTTTTCCAAAAATACCCCATGCGAAGGATTTTCTTTGCTAAATTTAATCCACTAGAATGTGACCCAAAAATCCCGTCATGGACATCTCTTAAATATAACCTAGATTCCTCTTCCTCTAGACATCTAAGGAGTGTGCCGTCAAGACCCTTACAATACAATGTGTTAGATAGGATGGTATAACGAGCTAATTGTCTTATGAAATGGTGTTTTTGAGCTCGGGTTTGGTCCAAAGGTAAGGTTTGGTTTTTAACATAAGTATACATTGGTCCATACCAAGGTGAGTCATGTCCATTAAGAAGGGCTATAATTTTGGTATCGGGTAATTGAAATTCTTGTTTTGCCAACTCTTCCACCAAGAATTTGTACCTCACATTCTGATCAAGCATTTTGAGTAATGAAGCTAAAGTAGCCATTGCATCGGTTTCTCTATTTTTGTCGCTTGGAATTTTCTCAAAGGTAATCAAAGAAAAATATTTTTTCCAATCATCCACCATCCTTTTATATGGCATCAATTTTTTATCTTTGGTATTGTATTCATCATTGATTTGGTTGATGACTAATTGAGAGTCTCCATAAACTTGTAATTCCGCGACATTCCATTCCAAAGCCATTTTGAGACCTATGACCAAAGCTTCATATTCAAAAATATTATTTGTGCAAGGAAACAATAGTTTGTAATATTTTGGAATTATGCAACCTTGAGGTGTTATCAAAAGAATTCTTTCCCCTGAACCACTTTGAGTATAGGATACATTGAAATATATAGTCCATGTCTTTTCTTCCACATTAACAATCTCTGAATCAGGAAATTCCACTTTAATTGGATGTGTAGACTCTAAAGGATGTTCAGCCAATTGATCAGCAATTATTTGTCCCTTGATTAATTTCCCATCCATGTACTCAGTGTCAAACTCACTAAGTACCATCACCCACTTTGCAATTCTTCCTGTTAGAGCTATTTTACTAAGTAGATAGTTCAAAGGATCAATTTTTGCAATTAACTTCACTTTATGCATCAACATGTAATGTCTAAGATTTTGAGAGGCAAACACCATAGCTAGGAAATCCCTTTCCATGAAGGTATAGTTCAATTCATACTTTATCAATGTTCTACTCAAGTATTAAATGGCCCTTTTTTGTCCTTCACTGTCTTCTTGTGCCAATAAGACCCCTAATGATTTTTACATTTCTGATATGTAAAGTAAGAAAGGTTTGCCTTTAATAGGTGACATTAAGATGGGTGGATTCACCAAGTATTCTTTTAACAATGTGAAAGCTTTGTCACACTCTTCATCCCATGTAAAAATAGTGTCTTTATGTAGAAACCTTGTGAATGAATGACATTTTTCCACCCATTGGGAGATGAACCTCCTTATAGATTGAAATTTTCATTGAAGATACCTCATTTGGATAATATTCTTAGGAATTTCCATGTCCATTATTGCTTGCACTTTCTCAGGATCTACTTCAACGCCTTTTGCAGAAACAATGTAACCTAAGAGTTTGCCTGATTGTACCCCAAAAACACTTCTTTGGATTGAGTCTCACTTTGAATTGTTCTATCCGTGTGAAAATCTTGTGTAATATTGGTAAGTGATCATTTATTTCATGTGATTTTTCTAGAATATCATCCACATAGTCTTCTAAAAAGGTATGCATCATATCATGGAAGATGGTAGTCATTGCTCTTTGGTAAGTTGCTCTGGCATTTTGTAGACCGAAGGGCATCACATTCCAACAAAAGGTTCCCCACGGGCATGTAAAATTTGTCTTCTCTTGGTCTTTGGGTGCAATTTGGATTTGATTATATCCACTAAATCCATCCATCAAGGAAAGCATAGAATGACCCGTTGTTAAGTCCACTATTGTATCAATCCTAGGTAGTGGAAAATCATCTTTTGGGAAAGAAAGATTGAGATCTCTAAAATCCATGCAAAATATTATAGATTTGTCATGTTTTGTGAATGGTAAAATGTTGGATACCCATTATACATATGTAATTACTCTTATGAATCCAACCTTGAGGAGCTTTTCCAATTCTACTTTTACTAAAAGTGCCACATGAGGGTGCATCTTTCTCAATTTTTGCTTCACGGGTTTCACATTTAAATGATTCATTATGAAGCTTGGATCTAATCCTTGCATGTCAGAATAAGACCATGCAAAGTTAATTTTCTTTTCTTGAAATAATTCAATGAAATCCTTTCTTTCTAATGGACTCAAAGATGCTTCTAGATGAACAAACTTAGGATCCTCTTCGGTGCCAATGTTAACTTTCGCTATTGGTTCAATAAGGATGGGTAATCTTTCATCTTCATGTTTGGGTAGGGAATCCAACCTCTCTTCCATAGGTGTTACAATTGGGTTTTCACTTTTGGAAACATCCGATATTTTGACTTTTTTAGGTTCTAGCACTGCCACATGGTGGTTTTTACCACTAGACCTTTTCATTTTTTTTAATATTTTTTTCTTTTATTTTATGGATTGAGAGGTTAGAACCCTGCCTCTATCACCATGTTTGGATTTTATTCATTGGTGGAAGAAGATGGCTCAACCGTATTTAGGTATTGGGCCATTGCAAGGTCATTGGGAAAGTATAATAAGTCCTTTGGTTTGGATAAATCCCAATCAATGAGTTCGGGGTGCATTAAGGATAAGAATTCATTTGGAAAATTGTCATTCAAAGGGTTTAAGGACATGAGCTCATTTGAAGGTTTGTACATTGTATCACTTAGGTCTACGACATGGGCTTCCTCAAGATGTTCCATGAAAGTTGGATCAAAGTCTCCTTCACTAGAGTCCTCGCTGATTTCCATGGGAAAGAATGCATGTGGATTAAATACAACATTTGAATCACCCCCCCATGAAGATACCCAAGGTTCACCTACCCATTGACTATTCCTAGATGCTTTCCTTATGTTGGATTCTTGAGGTTCACTTGACACTTGTGTAGAATTTGAGCCTTGATGTTCATTTTCTTGACTTGTAACATTGGGAATAGTTGCATATGTGTGAATAACATCAACTTCTATGTCATGAAAAGACTCTTCGGAAAAGGAATCCCACTCATAATCCATAGAATCATCTTCACTTTTGGAACCAACCATGTGCACACATTCATGAGAATCATGCATTGGACTTGAACTTTCTCCTTTATGTTGAAAACCTATTCCACATTTCTCTTCTTTTGATCTCCAAGTTGGTTCAATAGGTTATAATAATCCTCTATTTCAAACTTATAAGGGTCCTCTTCCCTTATATCCCATTTTTTGCATGATTTGATACCCTTTCCCATATTGATCAGTTTGAATGTTGATGTGTTGTACCCTTTCCATAGAATGATTTGAAGTGTCCTCTTCCTTATAG
>MU224677.1:701104-715710 GCA_018584345.1 Thuja plicata | reverse complement strand
ATGCTTGAAAATGGCTTATATTTATAGTAAAATCCCAAGGGTAGGGGGTAGAGTGAATTGATCATGGGTTAATCCTTGGTTGAGTTTGATCTCTCAAATGGTTTCAAATAAGGGGACCATTTAAATGCTGTCCTCAAAGGGTGGGACAAGATGAGTGGATGAGATTTTAAAAGATAAATGAGAGGTTGAGATGAAAAATTGGAGTGATCCATGTGCAAGTGTGTTCTCAATTCTCATTGGCTCTTTTATTTGTGTTGAAAAGATATTAGGATTTAATAAATTCAATCATTTAATTAATTTAGCCATGTAAGGAATAGGTTGATTTTGATTTTTGATTTAAACTATATAATTAATTGATTAAAATCAATTGCATAATTTGATTAATCCTTTTAGGCTTGTATTTAATTATTTGATTTGATGATTAATTAATCCCTTGATTTAAATTTGATTTAATCCACTTTGATTGATAAATGTCCATTTAATTTGATTTTGATCCATTTTGAAGCATTTGATGAGATTTGCAGATTTTAATGATATTAAGACACCTGGTCAATTTTGGGTGTTTACAAGTACAATACATGAAGGGTCTTGTAGATTCACTAACATCTCACCTCCTCTTTCTGAGTCTGGCTTGTACTCTAGGTAGTGAATTCTAGAGTCACTGCGTTCCTCCAAATTCCTTTCATCTTTTGTGACTTCTCCCAAGGCATCCTCTGTAATAGTCATTTGGGCATGTCTAATCATCTTCAGGCATGAAATCCCATCATGATCTATGGTTAAGTGGAAAGTGCACATATTTCCTTTACTCGTGGACCTCAATAGATAGCCTCGATTGTGTTGAGGGGAGCTATAAAATTTTCCTACTATTATTTTTGTGGACGAACTATCTCTTGCTAATATCTTGATAAGGTTGTGGGTATGATGCACCCACTTTTGGTAACTATCTTTTCAATGCAATTACATCATTGCCTAGCCTTTGAACTATAGGTTCAGAAGAGGTCAAATTTTGTGCATTGGGATTATGAATCTCTTTCCTCCATTTACCAACTATAATTAAATCATCCTCTAGTTCAATTTATTGTGTCTGTGTTGCTGCCAGATCAACTACCCTTCTCCTCCTAAGGTGAAAACCAATGTTAGGTGGCATATAATTAAAAAAAACTTTTTTTTTCAGCCGTCGGTCTCTTAACATTTGGGATCATGTTAACAATCTTGTTGTATTTTGCTAAAAAATCCCTCATTGCCTCATGTATTTCCTTTTTCAATTGAGTTAACTCGGCCAAGAGAGAATGATCATCCTCTGCACTTTTAAACCTATTTTCAAATGCAGTCTTCATGTCATCCCAATCCAAAATTAATGCATTAGGTAGATGATAAAACCATTTTGCAGCAACATTATTCAAAGTTTGCACAAAAATTCTAATTACCACATCTTGGTGTTGGACATGAAGTGTCCCACATGCAACATTGAAGGCATTCAAATTCTCATCTATGGATTTATTCCCATCTCAATTGAACTTTGGAATGTTTTCCCTAGCTCCTTTGGGTAAAGCATTCAAATTATATCCCAAGTTCAATGGTCCTATAGATCCCCCCAAGGTTGAGCCATTACAGATATAAAATTTATGGTAATAGGTAAAACAATGTCATATAAGGTTAAGGCTTGGAAGATAGGGGATGTAGGGGATTTTGGAGGAGGTGCAAGTCTACTCTTGGATTTTCTTGTATGAGAAAAATTTGGTGGAAATATCAAATTTCATAATGCATCAAAGATAGGATCAAACACTCCTTTCTTTTGAGACCTTGTGTACCTTTTAAACTCCAGATTGCTGATTTTCAATTATGCTATTAGTTATTATTCCTTAGGCTACTCTTAATTCCTTTGGACTTTAGGAACCTAATTTGCTTCTTGGTTTCTATCAACATTTCTTTCTTGACTTCTTCTTTGTCTTAATAACAAAAACCTTAGAGTAGCAGCCAGATCCTCTTCTGTTTATAACACTAGACTTTCTCTTCTATAGTCTTTGCAAATCCTTCTCATACGCTAGGCTACTATATTTAGTGAGCTAATGATATCTTCTTTCTCATCTTGGAAGCCTAAGTAGGGATGCAAAACAAGGAAAATTTTCTCATGGGGTAAAACCATCATGTCTCGTGTCAAGGCAACTGTATAATAATATTTCTCTTGTTCAAATCCTTAGTAGAGTCACCAAAAATATATTGTCTAACGGATTTATCTTTTATTATAAATATGATAATTTGACTCTAGCCCTTTAATTTTAAAGTACAAACCTATAGCAATAGTTGCATAAATCACAAAAGACTTCCCTCTAAATTTTTGATAGGTACATCTCCCTTGAATGATTTTCAATGAATAAACTAAACTAACCATTCACATATACTTTTGACCAGAAAGTAGAAAGGCTATAACTAGTATCTATTCTATCACTATGTAATGAATACAAAATTTTGGATTTATCTAAATATTTCACTCATAGGATTCACAGATCCTATGTATCATAAATTAAATGCATTAATATTTTTCAACAAACCATTCAATAACCACAAGACATACAAGGATGTAATCCGAAGAAATATAGATTCCAATCATTCAAAACAAAACTCCTACAAAAATCTTATTTCAAATTTTCAAATGCACAGATATGAAATCACTTGAATATCATCTAGCTTTTTATTGAAAGATGAAAAGTATCTTCAGAAAACATCACCAAAACATTACTGTAATTGTCTATTGGTAAAAAATGTTAACCCTTTTTATATCTTATGGTCGCATATATATAGTCTTTTACATAACTAAAAATTAATTCTCGGGATCCATTAACTTGAGTTTCGAGTAACTAAACTTAGGAACTACCAAACTTAACTACTAGTAAAGATTACTAAACATTTATGCAATTAAACACAAAAATGTGACAATGCGGCTACGACTGGGCTATTGTTCCTGATCCGGTGGATTGAGCTTGTTGAATCAAAGGGGTACGCGTCATCTTACATTCCTTGTAGGCATTAATAAATTCCCAAATTTCTTGAACATTAAGAATATTAATGTGGGCTATCCATTGTCTCCACACCTCTTTTTCCCTCTTTATCTCCATGATCTTCACTACTCATGGAGATAGATGGCTTGAAAATACATAAAGTAAGGCCTCTACTCATTCCACCTTTGAGAAATCTTCTGCCACCAAAGATTTTTCTTCCTTCAATTATCCAATTTCTCCTTTCAATGTCTTGAGCATGACATCCACATATTGATCCATAGTGCCATCTTCACCAACATACATCACATTATTACAATGAAGATCATTCAGAAGAGATTGAGTGAGATCAATTAATTCCTTTTTGATTTTAGTGAACTCTTTCTTCCCCTATTTCAAAATTTATTCCCTCCATTATATGTTCCTTTAATAGGTATATAGGTTATTCTCATCAATATATTTCAAGGCCTTCTCTGATAGGAATTTAGCAACTCCATATTTTTGGATTTCATTCATTTAGAGTGCTGCACTGGCCCATTTTGTTTCTTCATTCTCCCAGGGTGAGACTTGTGTTTCCAGTTGTCCCATAGTTGCAACTATAAAGGTATACACCTCCCTTGATTCTATGATATACTTCTTTCCTTGTTGGATTATGCTTTCCAACCATTCATCACATACTCCTACTACCATTTTCTATTGATGAAGCTGATTGAAGAATTTTTGGTTGTCTAGGGACTTTGGATCAAAGGATGACGACTCTTGAGAAATTGGTTGTGGGTTTGAACCACAAATAACATTGATGTATTTAGATATTAATTTTAGCTTCTATTTTAGCTCCTTTTTATATTTATAGTCTTTCCATGACTTATTACACATCTTCTCTGCAAAAAATTTGAAATGGTAATTATCCATGTCTCTAGTTTCCACCCCAATATCTACCTTTGCCACTTCAAAATTAGAAATAGTGGGCTCTTGAACTTCATCTTTGGTGAGTGGTTTAGCTATTTCTACAACCCAGTTCCCTATTTTAGGATCCACTTCTATCCTTAAAGGGAATTTCATTTTCTTGGGTTTGGGGGTTTTCCCCAAGCATTTACTAACCATATCATCCAGTGATAGAGTAACTATAATATTGTTCCTTTTCTTACTCACTACAACTTCCAGCAATGTGGGAGTAGTTTTGGGTGTACCTTTATTGGAAGAAGGTTCGGTATGAGTTTGATTTACCATATCTAGTGATTCCAAAAAATCCATTATGTCATCAAGGTCGAAGGTTACCTCTGTCTGAAATCCCATATCCAATTTAGAGAAATTTGTTTCCTTATTAGCCATCTTATTTTCACCCTCTTTTCTTGAATCCAGATCAATGAGTGTTTCTTCAATGCTTCCTTTCTTTTCCTTTCCTTTAAACATGAATCTATTCAATTGAACAGGGGAAGTAACCAATAGAGTACTTTTAGACTTTTTACTGTTGGAAGGTTTCTTTCTCTTAAATTTGGATTTACCTGCATCACAAATTTTAACACTTTGGTTAGCAAAAGAAACACAAGGTTTGTGCTCTTTATGAGCCTTCACAAATTTATTTTCACTAGCTTGAGCTTGACCAATCATCTATTCCTTTAACCAATTTTCAATTCTTTGTATGACATGAAGCAAACTTATTTCCACATTATCTTTCTCTAGTACTGACCAATCAACTTTTGGAATTGGAAATAACTTAATCTGATCATAAATGGGGTCTATCAAAGAAATCCCATCCTCTTTGATTCCTCTAATGTCCATCTGAAATCCCAGACTAACATTTTTCTATAGAGTAAATCTTCTCCATAGGCTTCTTATGACCTCCATTTGATCAAAATAGTTTTCCCAATAATCTGCCATGTGTGGGAGAGGTAAGAAATCTGATCTTAAGTCTAGGTGCTCTCTAGAAAAACCCATATTGTCAAACTTGTCTCTTTCTTTATAAAAATGAAAATTGAATTTAATCAAATATAATTCCAAATTAAGAGTATCTAAAATAGGCTTGCATTCATAGAATCCCAATTCTATTGGAAAGATATACTTGGCTCCTTTTTAGGCGAGTACATCTTACTTACATGAGCAAGCCATCTGCACAAATCAACAAATACAAAACAATCTAGAGTATACCTGGGTAATCTCACAAGCTCACCTTCAAATTTGTTGGCCCTAAAATATGTGAAACATGGAAATTGCGTATAGTAGCTACCATAAATACTTACTATCTGCATGGCTTCCTTAAACATCCTTTTGTGTAAATTTCTCTCTAGCTCATGAGTCAGTCTACCAGTAAATAGATCATTTACTCTTCTACAATTATTACAACACCTTTTCCTCTGTAGGTGTGGGTAGTATTCATTAACTTTGATGCCCTCTATGAACATCTCATGATGTAAGACCGTACATTCTCTTGTGCATGCCAAGCATTAAAATAAATATGAGGTCATGTAAAATCCCTAATGCCCAAAACAACCATTTTTCAATTGATTATGCATTTCTTCAGAAATTATCTCTCCCCAATCCAAAAATTGTGTACCTTCCAGAATAACTTGATTAAAAAAATACATCCATTCTTGAAAGTAAAAGGCTAGTTGGGAACCCTTAAATCTGTGTAACAAAACTATCAAATCTCTTATATGAGGTTTCATATGCTCTCTTGTGAGTGGTGTGGATAGTCTTGACCCTCCATTTTGGAATTTAATTAACTAACTTCTAGCAATGACACTTCTGTAATGTTGGTTTTTCTTAGAGAAGCAAGACATGGACAATGCTGTGGTAAAACCAGAATATGTTTCTTTCACTAGAATTCTAATGGTGACTATGATGGTTTCTCTATTAATAGGAAACCAAACACCCCCATTAAATTTTCTAATACACCTATCCTTTGGGTCGTATTTATTCATACATTCTCTGACAAGCTCAGGGAATAATACAGTTGAGGGAAATGCTACAAGTTCAATTATGTCACTCTCTATAATTATTTCCATAATAGAAGACTCATCAGGGTTTCTAGTCCTTCCTAAGAAATCATCCAACTCATATTGAACCAGATATGTGTCTCTGTATTAAGGGGAATAGAAAAAAGAATGGAATCATGCACAAAAATTTGAAATTTTTTTCTCATGGTGATGATTCTAAGACTAGCTTAAAGGATAACATAAGTTTCAGACAAGCTATTACTTTGAACTTATTAGAAGGAATGAAAAGTACCGAACTCACCTCCTTGAATTTGAATCTTTTGCAACTTTAAATTTGAGAAAACCTCAGTTACCTCATGCATCGTTTCCTCGTTGCAAAAATATTTTTATTTCTTGAAGTATGAGGTTACTTATAAATCATCTCCCAAAATAAAAAATCTTCAAAATAATGGCTTAATCTTTCATTTGTGTCAATCCAATTCATGGGATTTTTCATTAGATATTAAATTTAATTACCTGTCTTTTCAACATATTGGTTTGTTAGTTCATTATTACCATTTCTTTCCAGGAAACTACAAATTCATATTTCACGATATGCCGCTAGAATATTCCCTACCGCCGGTCACTTTTTCTTTAGAAAAAATCTTTCCTTGTTGACAAACCTTTGCATTCTTTTAATTGAATGAACACATTGAACCCATTGAACCCCGAAAAAGGTTCAATCGGTTCAACACTTTTTACAAAACCATCACACGTGAAAAGGATAAAGAGTAAATGCGACTAAAAAATATTGAACCTGTTGAACCCGTTGAACCCATTGAACCTCAAAAAAGGTTCAATCAATTAAAAGATTCATAGATTTTAGAGAGTTCAAAGACTCAATATTTTTACTTAGACAAAATTCAACACAAAATTTTTAAAGGGAAGACACAACGCACAAAATGGGAGACTCGACTCCAATTTTCCTGTAAGGCAGACAAATTTAACAGGTTTTGAAGTAGAAAAATTGGGGTCGGGGTAAAAAAATGATATGAGCATCCAAAAAATCATGACTGTAAGTTTTATGGTGTACTTCTTTATCATAGGTGAAAGAAATACAACTTGTGATATAGCAATATATATTTCTATATCGTGGATGGGGGTCTTAGTGAGCTGCGATATGGCAATTTTGTATATTATGGTGATTGTTAATGGGGCCCAAGTATGTGTGATGGAGATAATTTGGTATTTGGAAATAAAATATAGATGATTGGTAAAAATGTGTGACTGAAGAGAGGCATTTTCATAAATAAAGAGGAAATAGATAATGTTTCATTTTCGGGGTTGTGTGAAAAAATTTGTTATTGTTTCACTCATGAGATAAAAACTTATTGGAAGATTGCTAAATACTCGAAAAGAAATTATTTGAATGAAAATAATATCAAGCACAAGGAATATTTTACTCCAAAATATGAAGGATGGAGTAGGAGAGTTATTTTATACGGAAAAGAGATATAACAAAAAGGTACTATGACAACAAATTATTGAGAAAAATATTTTCACTACAAGAGTGAAATATTTGGCAAATAATACTCCATGTGGAAATAAAAGGAAAGCATTTTGAAAGGATATGCTTTGTTCAGTGAGTAAAATTATTTTTTCAAAAGTAATGAAAATTCGCTAGCATAAGGGAGTAGATAATTTTGAGTAGCGAAGGGCCAAGTAAAATATTTTTCACTCCAAAGGAAACATGGATTTTATTTAGTGGGAATAAAGGTAAACACATTATTATTATCGAGAGGATTATTTTATAATGGTGAAGAGATTGAAATATTATACAGATGCTTCTCATGAAAGATATTTGAAGGCTAAGACTATGGTTTATTAATAAAGTAATCATTTTTTCCTTTTAATTAGGGCATAAAACATGAATAATGTTTGTAACTAAAATTCATGACGGTCTGAAGCGCTTCCTTAATATTATAAAAGTGAAATCAGGACCGAACAAAAGAAGGATAATCATAATCACTTGTAAATATTGTATTATAATATACCATTATGAAAAAATAAAAGACAAGAATTTGTTGGAATTATATTGGAATGATGTACTGAGAGGGGAGGGGTGAATCAGTACCTCTAAAACATTTCTTGGTTATCCCATTAACCCTTAATCATCAGTTTGTAAATTATCTTATCTAACTATTCATCTTTCTTTATGTATATGCAGTCATATCATAAGTTCTTTAGTATGTAACCATAAAAAAAATTCATGAAAATAGATAACACATGACACAAGATATGATATTGCAGAAAACTCCTATTACGAAGTAAAAACTATGGTGGGGATTGTTACCCACAAGAATTCACTAGTTGCAGATAAGAAGGGGCCGGTTAAGGCTTACAATTGGTCACTTCTGATGACCTACCCTATTAAGAGTATTAAAGTGGAGACCTATTAAGATCTACTTCATTTGAAGCTTTAGCAACACTGTTAAGTGTGCACTCTGTTAAGAGATTTGTAAAGAACGGTTAAGTCCACCTTCTACAAAAGGATTTTAGATGTGATGCACTTGTTAGAATGCATCTACATAAGTCTTTGATCTGATGATGTATGAAATCTCTAATTTCTGATAACATATCCAATAAAGCTTCCTATGTATGAGTAATCATCATTCCATGATTGAATAATACCTTTGTCTGCTTGTCGGTATCCTTTGTGTGTTCTTGACAACTAATATGATCTATTTCTGAACTTTGCATGAATTCTGCCTTCTACTCCTTAGATGCTTGTCATGGCTATCAATAAGAAATGAATTCATAACTCACAATTGATTTGAACATCTATTTATACTTGATTTTGGCTCAATTCTTGATTCACGCTTCGCAAGTTAACTCTAGATCCAAGGTTTACAACTTGACCTTGATCTTTAGTTAGATATGTTTTAGATCCATTAGGATGCTTTAAAACATTTACATAAAGCTTGCTTGACCCTGAAGTTATGATTTACAACAAATTAAAACTCTATAAATAGAATTACATTGCTTTATCTGACGTGTAAAACTCAGATCCACTATTTGCGGGTTCTCTAACTGACTGTCGGTTCTGACGGTCGATTTTCTTTGTCATTAGTGTTCCTTTCTTGAACTGGTCTTCAGGTATGCCTTTTCTGTTTCGTCGGTTTTGTTCTCAAAATTTTGTCGTCAGTGATGATCTGAATGTTATGTTATTGACCCGTCAGTGATGTCCTATTCACTTCATTGGTGCAACACTTGTCAGTGTTCGTCGGTCAATTCCATACTTAGCATTTTCTCGTGACCTTTGTGTTCTGTCAGGTATGCTCACTGCTTACTGGTAATTATTGTAGTCTATCGGTAATGCTTCTATTGATGATATTTGTCAATGTTTTTCACTAAGTGTACTAATGGAAAAATTAATGTCATCAATCTCCCCCTTTGACGTTAGTATCAAAAACATGATATGTGAAACATACTGAGTGTATTAGTATGTACACCTGTGTATACTCCTTCCTTAGTCATTTGAATGACTCCCCATATGTATATGTCAGTAAGTGTAAGTATATATTTTTATCCTTATGTGCTTTTCTTTTCCCCCTTTTTTTTGATAAATATTGTACATAACTATCTTTATATATTTGTTCCTTCTGTACATACAATATATATTTCCTTTCTATTCCTCCTTTTTTGATTCTAAAGGGAAAGGTACTTACAGCTTGTCAAAAAGGTGGGAATGTGAGGACTTGATCTCCTCCATCATCTTTTACCATTTATCCTTTAGCATTTCTAGAGCCATGTGCTCCAGTGATATCCTTACATGTATATCATAGATGTTGTCTACTACAGACATCTCTGGGGTTGCAATAAGGTTTCTTGCTTCAAAAATACGCTGCTCTAGAATTGTAAGATTAGGCAGAATGTGTGCCTGTAGTTCTGTAATATCACCTCTTATTTGTGTTTCAACATCCCATATTTCTTGCCTTAGCCTGTTAGCCTCAATGACCTTGTCATGATGTGCCTTGATGCTATCTACATTTTAGGTTAGGCTTTGCACACTTGCTGTGACATTAGAGTCTATCTCTGCTAACTTGCCACTATTTTCCTTTGTAAAATTTTCAAGAGTGCACATCTTTTGAACTAAGGTAATTGCTTCAACAATCGTTGGCTCTAATTGATTAGTTAGTTTAGAGAGCTTTACCTTGTTCAATGCCACTTCTTGGCTGATTTTATCAATTAACTTGTATTGATATTTCTTTTCTGCTTGTTCTTCCATAGCTTGTTCTGTATCTATATTCTACTCTGTGATTGCGTCGGTAAGAACAACTATTTGTTCCTTAACTGTAGCATTTGCTTCAAGTTTTACCTCAGGAACAAGTTGTTGGAAAATGTCTCTTACTTTTTCAAGTGCCATTGTTTCCCTGTGTTCTTGTATCATTTTCTTTTGAATGGCTTTCCTTTGACATAGCACTCCAAAATCTTAAAGTTTATCACTATCCAAAGTGGTAATATCCCAGTTTGGAACTTCTATTACTTCATCTAGTGTAACAACCAAGATGTCTTTCTTTACTATTTTCTTCTTCTTCTTCTTTGGATGGGTGGTATATTGATGTACTACCATCTATAAAGCTTGAGATCAGGTGGATTTAGTAGGTGAGGGTCGAGAAGATGAGGCATACTTTTGTATATGTTCTGAGTCCACCAATTGGTTTGGTGAAGATGTCTCCTCATTTTCCTTAGGTGTATCAATAGATGTATCTTCTTTAAGTTTTATACCTTCATCCTACTTGACTCCTTCACTTTTATCCTATTCTTCACCTTTTCTTAGTGTATCCTTTGTTTTATTATCAATTTCTTTGTTTTGTTCATTTGACACTTCTTGCTGATTGTCAGTTGCATCCTTCATTTATGTATTTGTATCCTTTTGAGTGTTGGATACATCTTTGTTTTCATCAGTATCCATAGCCTTGGGTATATTATCATCTATCTTAGATGATTTAACTTGACTTGACTAAATATCAATAACATCTATTAATATATTCATGTTTTTAGGTGTATTGACTATTGTATTGTTAATAGATGTATCCTATCCATCGGTATTTCCCTTTGCAATATTTATGTCTTCATCTTTTTGAACTTCTGCTGCAAGGTCTTGTCCTATAGTGGTATTGAAAATGTTGTCTAACCATGATTCATCATTTATGTCATCATCTAAGTTACCTTTTATTGACAATTATTCTTTGGTAACTTCTTCATCCTCTAAACTGATGTGAATTGGACTTGTTGGTGCCTGATTTTCTTCATTGTTTTTAGGCCATTCTTCATCTATAATATCGATATGTTTCTAGCCAGTTATATGTACTTCTTCACTATCTAACTCAACTGTTGAGTTATTTATTTGGGTGATAGTTTCCTTCTCATAACTGCTCTCCCCAACAGGGTTGAGTATCTTGCTCCATGTATCATGGGTTTCTTTTTCTAGCTCTATAAGCTTCTCTTCAAGAAATTTATAAGCTCTCATTTTGGGTAAGAAACTTTTCGCATATTTCTCCATGATTTCATTGATTTCTTCTCTTTTTGATTCAAGAGGCATAAGAGAAACCAATACTCTTTCTCTTATCCTTTTCTCCTCATGGAGTGCAAAAGTGAATCTAGAAGATATTCTAATCAACAATTCTTGTGGTACATCACGTGTAGTGAATTGTAGTGGGATATAATAGTGTCTGCACATATTAGCTATAAGTGCATCTTCAATCTTATTTTGTTCTACAAAATCCCATCTTAACCATTTCCTAATCTTAGGATGTCCAAGAGACGCTGTTTCAGAAATGTACTTACATATTTCATCGATGTCTTCAGTGGGTGATGTAACATTTGCTGTTTCCTTTGTTTGTTTTGTAGTGTCATGTTCATCCATAGCTGAGTCCTCTAAATCCTCATTTGTTTGAACAAATTTTCTCCTTTTGCTAGGTTCCCTAACTGGTTGTTTTGCCTTTGGTGTGTCTGGTTTCCTCTTAAACACCTTTCCTTTTACCATGGGAGAAGGAGTTGCATCTTTTTCTGTCTCACTCCTTGTTCTTGACTTCTTTCGTGGAGGAGGAGGTGATGAATAAGACTTCTCTTCCTCTGATTCATTTGGCTCTGCTATATCACTGATGGGTAGCTGGTCCTTGGTGAGTTCCTCCTTACCCTCTTGTTCCTCTTCACCTTCTCTTTCTTCTTCTCCTTCAGAAGATATATTCAAGTTCTTTTTCAAATTCTTCACCATTCTTTTTGACTGTTTTACAGCCTTCTTGACAACAAGATTTGTTTTAATCTTCTATTTGGCCTCTTCATAGGTACCAAATATTAGTTGCTTGTTGTCCATTGGTTCATTTAATAGTGCCTTAATGCACTCATTGGCTAATCCTGCTTTGATTTCATATTCTAATTTAGAAAGCCATGATTTCCTAGGTACTACTGCTTGGATGTATGTGAAATTAGTATCTACCATGAAACATATGTCTTCTCGACATTACTCTATCAGAATTTCAGGAATTCTTGTTTTGGCTTGCAACATTTCCTTAATGGTTTTGAAATACTCATGGATAACATTATCAAAATATGTTCCTAGTGATTCTATGAATTCTTCTATCTGAATGGTTATGGGTCTGCTTGTGTCCCATACAACTTTTCCTATGGAAGGAAAGTATTCTTCAAAGTAAAAGAATATGCACGTTATGAGGGAACCAAAATTACAAGTGTTTGTCCTTAAAGACCTTATTGTGCACATGTTCTCCTCCAATTGATGTAGCAGGATCTCTGCAAGATCCATCTTCTTTCCCTATTTGATGATCTTGTATGCTGTTCTCATAGCTATACTTGATATGCTATTCATCAGGATTTCTTGGAAGATCTTATATCCAACAACACATGCTCCAAACCTTAGCTCTACGTCGGTAATCGTGTTGACCTTTAGTGCTCTTTTATCTGATTTAGCACCAGTCAGTTTTTCCACTTCTGCCAGAGATGGGTGCTTGTGAGCCTATGGTTTATTGGTTGTAGGATAACTCGTGATGGCATGAATAACATCCTTTGTTATTTCCTTTGGATTTTTTAGCCGTAGAGTCTTGTTGTGAACTCTGGTAAGAATTTTTTTTATCCATTCTGTTTTGAAGACCTTGGGAAAATGCAGTGCATTTGTGAGTCCCTTTCTTTCCAAATGTTTGTGCTCTTCTTTGAGCTTTCCAGCATCATCACATAGTGCCTTATAGGCATTATCTAGGTCTAAATCTCCTATTTCTGAGATCTTGCAGTGAATATAGGACCTTACGTCCTCTACTTGTAAAAACCTAGGTGGGATTCTGGAGAATGCTTTAGAATCATTAAGTTGTGAAGCTATTTCAGGGTGTAGCTTGTATTTAGGTTCAACACACAAGCCTCTGCTGACAAGCTTGAAGGATTTCTTCTTATCTTCCTTAATTTTCTCAACTCTAGAAGTTGATGCCATCTTATTTGTAGAAATTTTAGGCTTTTCTTAAATAAACAGTGTGGTTGGTGAGTGTGATTACTTATGAATTCTCTGTGAATGTGTGTGAATGTGAATGCTTCGTGTCAAATTGATTTCTGCTGGGTCACTCTCCAAATTGCTCTAAAATTACTCTGTTCTGCTTTGCTCTGCTTGAAAATCGTGGGTGCGAGAATGAGTTTACCTATCGGGCTTTTATAATCTTTTTGTGCCCTAAGTTGTCATTAATGCTTACCAACTCGTCAGTATATGAAGACTGATTTTTTTGGGAGAGACATTTATAACATCTTCGGTGTCTATGCAAAGCATCGGGGTAGCGAGTGGCTTTGGTGACTTCACCAATGATTGTTGGTGAGGTTGCGATGACAACTTTTGTTGACTCAACTTTCACCGATGTCCATCAGTTTACACTTATCTTTGTGTAATGATAGATACATTTCGATAAGTAGTGATAAATTTTCTGTGTGTGTTCACTGATGAAAATTGTGCCCAATAGCCGATGGTCTCTTTTCAATATTTTAGCAAATAACAATATATTGCATCTTTATTTATGCTTATATTACAATATGAACTATGTTTAATGGAACCGATGCATAGTAAAAAACTTGTCATAATGCAGTTCCATACTTGTGCAATTTTGTTGGATGTAGTGATGTCACTAGATCCATTGGATGAGGTGTCACCATTTGCATTGCTTGTTCTAGCACCTTCAATGTTTGTGGATTTTACCCACATCTTGTTTCTCATTCTCTTGATGTCATCAATGGTATTTCCATTGGGATGTGTACTTGTGTTTGTCAGTCGGTCTTTGCAATATTTTATCACATGTCCAACCTTATGACAATGCAAACATGCCATACCTAGATTGGTCCAACCTCTTGACCTTCTGGTCCACTTTCTCATACAGTTGACAGCAATATGACCATACCTTCCACATGTTGTAGTTTACACATGTGTTATAGTCCCAAACATATGAGTTACCTTCTCTTGTTGGTTTGTATCTTTTATCAGTTTCCTTTGGTGTCCATGCCTTGTTGTTCTTTTTCCAACATTCCTTATGTGTATGCCCATTCATCTTGCAGGTAGGACAATACTTGTCCATATAGGTTTTTCTCTTTGGATTTGTCACTTTGGATCTGCACTCATGTGCCTTGTGTCCTTTCTTTTGACATTTAT